>CBVK0100036982.1:0-11081 GCA_900067695.1 Picea abies | reverse complement strand
GATAGATAGATAGATATAGATATATATATGATGATGATGATGATGATTAATGTCCACTAAGACCAAATTGGTCTATTAGACCTTAAGAGGGTAAGTGATTACTTGTGATTCTTTAGAAGTTTGTTTCTGTGCTCGAAAAGCATGAAGAGAATCTTTCCAAGATCATCATACTTTTGTTGAGTTAAGAAGTTAGGAAGGTTGGTAGTGTGACAAATATTTTGAAAATGAGATCTAATATACTTTTGTTAACAATTTCATAAAATTGAATGTTAATTTCTGTGTAAAGCATACATAACACAAGTTATAAATTCTATAGCAAAGGTCATGCATAGTACATATTACAAATTATATAGCAGATGGAGGTTACAACTTGCAAGTTGCATGCATAATAGATTGCATATTTACAAATATTATAGCACAGGTTGGGATGCACCTGCATGCTCACAAGTCATCGGGATTCTTTGGAAATTGGACCGTATCACATCCTGTAGGTTGAAAGTGAAGGTTCAGAGGGAAGGAAAGATCAAGGATTCAAAAAAATTTCCCAAAACTTGCATGCAACTATTGAAAGAGGTAAGGCTCATTAATATTAAATCGCAATTGCAATGATGGAAATTGTCTTTGTTTGGTGAAGCTAGAAAAATCCTTCTTGCACACTTATTTTGTCATTATATTTGGTTTTTGAGAATCCACATTTAAATACCTTCCCACCTGTGTTTTTAATGTCTTCCTAAATCTTGATAATAATAATAAACATGGGTGCGATCTCTGCAACGCCTCTCCTGGTCATCTACACATGACTTGAAATCTCTACCATGGTACCATCTGTTTGATACGCTTCGTAACAGGCAGACCCAGCGTCTGATCAGTCAGAATGAGTCCGGTAGAGGGGGGGCAACCCCCCTCGTACAGTAATGTAACTGTCAATGATAGAGTGGGCACAAGATCGAAGTGTCCCTCTTTCGAGCCATCGTCGTAGCTATGAGACCAACTCCCAGCCAGAGAATAAGGGATTCGGAAAGAGATGGATGTGGAAGTAGGAACGTCCCATCCAAAAGCACCTCATGGATGGGAGCCGGGAAAATGCTTCCCACAAATGGAGAAACCCCCAAAATATCTCATCAGCTCAACAAGGGTAGGTGAACACACGCAGTTCATGCGAGAGCATGCCCTCATAGGAAAGTTCCTGTGATTATGGCCTTCAAAACGTGACCTAACTCACTGGATCAAACACTAGTGGAAGCCTAAGGGAGATTACGAGGTCCAGCTAAGATCCAAAGGATTTTTCACAATCATCCTGTACAACCTGGAAGATAAGGACATAATCTTTGAAAATAGACCATAATTCTACAACTTGGCTGGGCTTTTCCTACGCTTCTGGATGGAAAGATTTATCCCAGACAAGAAAGATTTCACAATGGCTCTAGTCTGGATTCAAATTTACTCTTTGCTCCAGATGTTTTGGTTGGAGGAAATCCTCATGGGAATAAGAAACACAGTGGGGCACTATGTCAAAGCATTGGAGGCCACAAGGAAAAGGAAATACACCTTATATGGCCGAATCTGTGTTTACATGGACATATCCAAAGCTCTTCCTGGATCTGTCACTCTGGAATATCAAGACGAGGACTAGTAACAAATGCTAGATTATGAACACATTCCATTCCATTGCAGGAAGTGTCATGAACATGGCCACCTCTTTAGGGACTGCCCACTAAATATCTAGGTAACCAAATTCAACGAGGCCAAGAAGAAGGATGGATTTACCATGGTCACAAGAAGAAGGAAAAACCCTCCAAAGAAACAACACCGTAATCCCAGGCCTGGTTGTCAAACCCAAAACTCTTATGAGATCCTAAACTAGCTACCGAAAGATGAAGAAATCCAAGATCTGCACAAAGAAAAACAATAGGCGAAAGGGAAGAACCAAGCCATACCCTCATTGGTACAAACCAACGAGGCCAACCTAGAAGAGAGTCACCCCATGGACATAGACATCCACATGCAGTTGGACGACCATGACCTAGTAGGCATAGATCTAGAAAAATTGGAAGAAGCTCTCAATCGCAAGGATCTGCAAGCCCTTCCCAAAGAGCAGCTTTGAAAAGTCCATAATTTTTTTTTGGATTCTACAGTAGGATCCACAGCCAGGCTGGGTATATCCATAGATCCAATCTCAGACACAAAGAAGATACCTTGTGAAAACAAAAGAAGAGGAAGGAAGTCAGCCCAACAACTTATCAAGGAAGAAGGAAACCTTATGCTTAATTCTGGGCAGATCCAAAAGCTCTCGGAGGGATACCTCCACCCAACCCAACAAACATTATGATGAATATCATCACCTGGAACATTAGGGGACTTAATGGTAGATCCAAACAAAGGATCCTATGAGACTCGATCCGAGAAGAAAATCTAGACATCTTGCTACTACAGGAGACAAAATGTGTTGGACGGGAAGCAAAAACCATATTCCAGAGAAGCTGGCGAGGATGTGAATCCATACACACCGACTCCACTGGAGGGTCAGGAGGATTAGCCATCCTATGGAACCCCAAAACGGTCACCCTCAGCTAACCTTTCTCTACCATTAGGACACTCACCGCCCATTTTATGATCATAGGGTCATATCAAGAAGGTTACATCACAAATGTTTATGAACCTTAGAGTCAATAGGACAAGGACAATCTCATGAAGTGAATAACTCTAATCAAAGCCCGACTTAGCGCGCACAATTGGATCCTAGGTGGAGATTTCAACATGATCCTAACGCTAGAGGAGAAGAAAGGCGGGACTAAGCGACTGGATCCTGACAATGGTATGTTTAAAACCCTCATAGATTCTCTAAATTTAGTAGACATAGAAAACCACAATGGAATCTTTACCTGGTCCAACCGCAGAATGGGGTACTAGCAGGTGGCCTACCATTTGGATCACTTCCTTGTAGTAGAGGAATTACTAGAATGGGATTCAAGCATGGAAAGACTCATTCTCCCAAGGGCTGGTTTAGATCATTGGTCGGTCGCCTTCTGCCTAGAAAGAGGGATGGTGCCCCATCTCAAGCCCTTTTTCTTTGAGAAATTCTAGCTATCACACCTTGAATTTCATCATCTCGCGAAGTCTTGGTGGGCCCGAGTGGAAATAGACCATGGTACCTGTATGTACAAATTCCAACAACGTCTTAAAATTTTCAAAACCTCGTTGAAGCTCTGGTACAAGAAAACTTTTGGAAACATATTTCAAAGCATCTAGGATATTGAAAATAGGTTGGAAGAGTTGCAGGAAACATTCATTTCAGGGACTAGAACAACAGATCTAATGAAGGAGGAATTAAAGCTCCAAGCCAATTTAGAGGAAAGGAAAAAACAAGAGGAAATTTTGTGGCGACAGAAATACAGATTCCAATGGCTCAGAGAGGGTGAGAATAACACAAAATTCTTCCACAGATCCATGATGCACCATTGCTACATCAATAAAATAACAAATCTGGAAGATGCCCAAGGAAACCCCATCAGGGAGCACACCCAAATAGATGAAGAGTTAAACACCTACTACAAAGATCTCCTAACGGAAACCAATGGAGATAGAATGACAACAATCCAGAGGGTAACTGGGCATATACCCTCCCTTGTAACTCTAGAGTAGAATGAAGCATTAATGAGACCCATTACTCAGGAAGAAGTGGATTAGGCAGTTAAAGCAATGCCACCAAGTAAGGCACCCGGACAAGATGGTTTCACCACTGACTTCTTCCACCATTGTTGGGATCTAATCAAGGAAGAGGTGAGGAAGGTTGTGGAGGAATCATGAACCTCTGACCAAGTTTTATCAGCCCTCAATGAAACTTTCCTCACACTAAT
Source organism: Picea abies (assembly GCA_900067695.1). NCBI lineage: Eukaryota > Viridiplantae > Streptophyta > Pinopsida > Pinales > Pinaceae > Picea > Picea abies. The sequence goes on along the minus strand of CBVK0100036982.1, from coordinate 7,224 downwards.
TCCGAAGGAGGAAAGGATGACCCATCCCAAGCAATACAGACCAATCACACTCTGCAATGTCATAAACAAAATCATCACAAAGGTGATTGCTACTTGCCTTAAGCCAATCCTTCCCTTCATCATCTCCAAGGAACAATCAGGCTATGTAGAAGGATGACAAATCATGGGCAGCATCATCCTAGTTCACAAGGTAATCTACTCTCTCAAGATGACTAAAACCCCATGTATGCTTATTAAACTTGATCTTTCAAAAGCTTTTGATAGATTCAGGTAGCAGTACCTTCGTTCTATTCTAGAAGCCTTTGGATTTGACCAACACTGGGAAACTGGATTATTAAATTAACCACGTCAGCCTTCTTCTCCATCTTGGTAAATGGGGTACCCTCCCATCCCTTCACTCATTCCAGGGGCATAAGACAAGGGGACCCTCTCTCACCCTTCCTCTTCATCTTCATGGCGGAAGGCCTAGAACGTTACATCAAGACAACGGTACTAGAAGGCACCCTTAAAGGCCTACCCTTACATAATATTTAGATAGCACCCTCACATAGGAAATTTGTCGATGACACCCTCCTCTTGAATACCCCCACCGCATGAGAAGATATCAAGCTCACCTCCATCCTCTCTGACTTTGTAGAAGCTTCAGGCATGGCTCTCAACCTTGACAAATCCAAACACTACTTTTTCAATACTTCGACAGTGGTTCATAATCATATCTCAAGACTCCTAGGCATACCCATAAGCTCCCTTCCATCCAAATACCTAGGCATCCCCCTCACAGGAGCCCCAAAAACCTCCATCTCTTGGGATATCCTGCTTCTCTCTATCTCTAACAGGATCAACAATTGGACCTTTAGACTTCTCAACATAGCAGCAAGGTTGGTGCTTCTCAAGTTAGTTTTGCAAACTTTGCCTACCTACTTGTTTATGGCCTTGGAAGTGCCTAAACAGATCATCAGAGCCATCTGAAACCTATAGAGAAACTTCCTTTGGCATGGGCACCAGCCGAGCAAGAAGTGGGCATTAGTTGGATGGGACAAGCTTTGCAAGCCTAAAGCGTGGGGAGGGCTGGGACTTCGAGACCCAGGGAAACTTAACCAAGTCATGGGAGCCAAAATGTGGTGGAGAGGATTAAAGGCCCCCATTGCGCTCTGGGCACAAATTTGGAAACAAAAATATGCTCCAACCACAAGTGTAGACAAACTCATCCGTCACAACGATCGGATTCAAGGATCCAACATCTGGAACATAGCCTGGAAAAATAGAGAGTTGGTTCAGAAGAATGCCTTCTGGGAGATTCGGACTAGGGAAAATTCACTCTTCTGGTAGGACTTGTGGCAACAAAAAAAACCTATAGACCAGATAGAGGAGCTAGGACCCCTCAAGCAATTTCTTCATAGGGACACCTTTCAGCATGTAAAGCATTTTTAGCGACCTGGGGATAGAAATCCTCCCTAGGGACAATGGAGGACCTCCACCCAGGAGCTACAGATCCCAGAGAGAATAGACCTACATGCTTGGACGCACTATGCTATCCATAGGAAAATCCCCACGTGAGAAGGCCCAAACATTCTTAGATGGGGGCACTCCACTACAGGTAACTTTTCAGTCAAAGAAGCCTACTATTTGCAAGGAAATCACCATAATGAGGACAAGGAGAATATCTAAAACAAGGATTGTATCCCCCTCCTCTGGCTGAAGGTGTCAACCTTTCTTTGTCTCATCGTCCACAACCGTATCCTCACTTGGGATAATCTCTAGAAAAGTGGCTTCATTGGACCATCAATTTGCCCCTTATGTCAACAACAGGAGGAAACCTTGGAACATCTCTTCAATAGATGTCCTTTCATCCACTGGATATGGGACCAAGGGGCTCAAGCAATGCACATAATGAACCAGAACATGAATATCATTAGAGATACAATTGAAAATTGGGATTTGATATCCTTCAAAAATCCTATTCTGGCCCACATTTGGCTACTACTCCCAGGATTCACTCTCTGGCAAATATGGAAGGAACGAAATAAAAGGATCTTCCACTCTAAGGCTTCCAGTCCTGACCTAATATGGGGACAAATAAACAAAGTCATTCGGGAAACAATCTGCAGTAAAACTTGGAAGCAGGAGGATCTAAAATGCGACCAAGAGGAGCAGTGCATTTTCCAGCAATGGCAGCTTAGCCTGAATAATCAGCCCATGGTAAATCCAAGCAATCATTGTAGAAGTAGCCCAATTACTTGGTCCCCCTTCCAAGTAATATTTATAAAGGTCAACTTTGATGGGGCTTCCAAAGGGAACCCGGGACCAGCCGGATTTGTAGCCGCCCTCAAAAACACAGATGACCAGATCCTTTGCCTTGTGGCAGGTTTCATTGGGGAAAACACAAACAATGCCGCTGAATTGACTGGCCTCCTCCGAGGAATACAAGAAGAAATAGACAATGACTTCCACAATATCATTTTGGAAGGAGATTCTTAAGTCATCATCCAGATAATTGCCAAGATTCTCCACAAGGAACATGCAAGTAAAATCTCGCCCAGCTGGAGACTGTAGGGTGTGCTAGAGGAATTAAGGGCCCTTCTCAGACCCAATCTCAGTATCATCCCCTCCCATGTGAAAAGGGATGCGAAAAGTCTAGCAGATTGCTTAGAAAATGAAGAGGTAACAACGGAGAAGGAAAGCATCTACTGGGATCCTCACATCTTGGAAGTTATATAACTCTCCACCCAGTGTAAATGCCTTTCCAACAAGGACTACCTAACCCTAGATGGGGTGCCACCTCGCATAGGGACGATGCGTGGAACAACGCTTGGTCGGGCCTTAAATACAGGCCACCGGCTCCCATCCCCTCACCATTAAGGATGGGAGGAAGCCAGATTAGCCAGACCGATGAGCCAAGACCTCTCGCGCATGTGAAAGGCATGGAGTCATAGAGCACTCAGTGTATTGTCTTAATGGTGGGTCTGGTCACATTACTCCTCATGAATATTTTCAATTTTGGAAAGGAAGGGGCTCATTTTGAGCTGAAGCCACAAAATTTGAGTATCCTTGAGATCTGGTGCGAGTGTAGCTACCTAATTGCAGCCAGGACCATTGCTTGGCACCTCCACATGCCATGTGAACGAGGCAAGCCCCGCAAGGGGGGTGCCTGGTATGCTGACTACGTGTAGAAAGAGACAACAAAATTTGGAGAGGGCATTATCCATGGCACAGACACATCTTGTCTGCAAAAATAGGAGGCATACCAGGCCTCCCATGGCCAACATTGAAGAAATCATCCTGAACGAACCCATTCAAATCCCCCTATCCCACTTGCTCTTCACCGTTCCAAAAAATTGGAACATGACAACTTGTTTTCCAGAGGAAATTACCCAATTGGCCGCCAAGAATCATTAAGGCTCTCAAAGAGGAGAATCTCATTTGGTCGATTTCCCCCCCTGCTACATCATTGAAGAAATCTTGGTAGATTTGGAGGTAGAACCGACTGCAGGTGCAACAGAGATCCCTCCAATAGAAGTCCCGGGAAGAAACGAGCCAGTCGAGGATGAGGAAACCGATCTGGAAGGTGAACTGACAGAGGTTAGTCTGGAGGAGGCAGGTGACATCGCTCCTATGCCACATCCTCTTTCTGCCATGCAAGAGGTAGGGCGTGTCCAACTGCCACTCCTCCACCCAGACCTCCCGACGTTAGTTTTTGAACTGAGGAGCATGGCGGAGGACCTAATCCAATGCACCAGTCTAGTCAGCCAACATGTTGACTTGCTCTTTGATGCCTACTCAAATACACAACCAAGACAATGCTGCCCAACGTGTGCTCAACCCTTCGTGTTGATAGCCAAAGCCGATGACAAGTACGACAAAGGTGACATGGATTCTACAGAGACCACTGGGTAAATGTCACAGTCAATAGTTTCAGTCTTTTTCTTGGTTTCCCTCAAGCTAATCATGGCTAGAAGCCATTATTTTGTAACTATAAAACTCAATGTTTTTTCTCAAACCAATGGCTGCCAAATGTCTTGGTTTCCTTTGGGCAAGACAGATGGCAGCCAGTTTTTCTATCTCGCAGACTGCATAGATAGCCAGCTGTCTCGATTTCCTCTTATATGGCGAGACAACTAGCAGACATGGTGTTTTTGGTTTCCCCTCATTTCTGGAAATTAATATATTAGGCTCTACTCTTTTTTATTTAAAAAAAAAAAAGAATAAACTTGGGTGCCACAAGCCTCTCACAAACTCTATTTTATTTCATTTTAGAAAACATTAGTAGTTGCTATTTAAAAAAACAACTCCAAAATGATTCAATAAAATTTATTATTTCATTATATTAATAACAAAAGTTCCTCTTGTATTCAGACAAAAGTTAAAAAAACACATATAATACATATTATTTAAATGATTGGAAAAAACAAATATAAAGCAAGAGTAATTTTAAAAACAAAACTGTCATAAAAAAATTAATTGATGGGTAGGAGTGCCTGTCTACTCCCAACTAAGCGTCATTATTTTTAAAATTTTTAAGATTGAATTGTGATTAATGAAGTATTTTAACCTTTATACATATTTTTTAGATTATATTTTAACATTTTAAGCAACTACTTGTTTACTTGAGATATATATAATTCTCAATATCTTTTATTTTTCTTTTTTCATGAAAGGCTTTGGAACTAATATTCGACTCTTCTCAAGCGTTTATTATTAATTTTCTCAAGTTTATTAGGTGAGATGATTAATATAAAGTAATTGTAATTATTAAAATTATTTTGATTGGGTTTAATGGTTAAGAATATGTGTTTCTTCCTATAAAGTTATATGTTCATTATGTACACCTTCTTAGACTGGAGAGAGTCTCTTATCCCAATATAACCTTAAAATTAGATTATTATAATTAAATGTAAAAATGATGAAAATATATATACATATTCACATCAATAAAAATGTAAAATGTAAAAATTATTAATGTAAATTATTATTTCACATCAATAAATTGAAAGTTTAATATACAAATATTATTATTAGAGATTATTATATTAGAAAATGAAAAACCTATTTTACAATTTAGGAAAATGTATAATATAACCTAATTTATTAAAAAAATTGAAAAACCTAACATACAAGTCACAATTTGGAAATAATAATAAAATGTAATATACAGAAAATTTATTATTATAATAAAAATAATATAATCATAAAATAAATCAACATAAAATAATTTTGACTCTAATTTTTAAACACTAAAATAATTATCTCTAATTTTTTGAACAATAAAATAATTATGTCTCATTTAAAAAATGAGACATTAATAAAATCCAAAACTAGACTAAATTTATATTAACAAAACATCTTTAAAATATTATTATTATTAAAAGTGTTAAATAAATGGTATTATTTTGTATAGTCTTAAAGATTAAGACAAGTTGATCGATTAATACACATATGATCGATTGGAGGGCAAAATGTGTTTGCGTATGAAATATAATAAATGGAAAACATAATGAATGCCCACCATTGAAGTTGTATAATGTTCCTTAACAACTTATCTTTCGTATAGTGATATTTTTGTCGATATTCATTTGCAGTTTTATGTGATGAAGACATTATAAAAGCAACTGTCGTTGTAACTAATCAATTCTTTAAAAATACCAAAAATTGTTTTGTAATCATATGGCAAATGGAGGACATATGGAGGATTCTTTAGATACATTTTTGTAAAAAGATAAGAATATCTTATTTAAACCAAAAAAACGTCAAATTGAGGTTTTCTCTAATCATAATGGGTTTTCTCTAGACACATTTTGTAAAAAGAAATATTACTATACTTAGGTTAAGGACAAACAATGTGCAATGATTTTCAATGTTGGTTTTTGGTTTTACTCTTAAGCCAAGACAACATAGATGACTAAAGAGAAATGATTTTGTATCCCCAAATAATTTAAAGAACATACACACTAGCTAATCAAATAGTGGGGTTACAATAACTTCCAAAAATGTGGGGTTACAATACTTATCAAAGCAAGATTGTTAAGTAGAAACTTGTTCAAAAGTTATAAATAATGTTTCTTTGAGATGACTTCGGTTAATTTAATTTGGGGTTAATCTTGTTAAGAATTTTATAAATAGCGATTTATTAGTAATCACAATGGTCGAGGAAAAATTTAATTGTGTTTGATAAATTTATTTTAGATAATTTGAAAAAGATGTATTAAGTTTTGAAACTCAAGGAGAGTTATCGATCTTTCAACAATAATCTCATATATTCTTAGGAGTTGTTCTGTTTTTAATAGTTGTGCATACATACTAAAGAAAAAATGAAAGAGTAATAGATATCTTTTAGATATTGGTTCTAAAGAAGTCATAGATATTAATCATGCTTTTAAGTGGATTGTGTAATATATCTAGGGAGGATAATTAATGTAATATGAGGTACCTATGTAGGTACCTAAAGGAGATAATTAATGTAACGTGACCATAATCATGGAATAAATATCACTTGGTAGTTGGTGGATAATAAATAGGTCCACTAGGTAGTTGGGGGTAATAAATGTAATACATAGAGGTAGTTGGCAAACTGACAACAAATACTAACAATTTGTTGGCAGTATGTAAGATGAAGCCTTGCATGAAATTGGTATGCAGTTTGGTGCCTATGGAAAACCACAAGGATGGATGCATTCATAATATGGCAACAACCAAGATGAATTATGAAATAGAATTTCATGTTTTGGGGAGAAGGTTAAATTCCCTTTTGAACTAATTGGAGTTCCTAAATGAATTCTTTTATGTTTTCTCATGATCACTGCATGTGGGCGATGCAGATGAGATGATGTTGATTAAAGTGGAATGTTGACTACAAAGAGTAGCTCGAGAAAGATGATGATTGGAGACCTCTGAAGGCAGTTAGAACTCCTCCAGCCATGGTGCTCTAAGAATTCTTGAGCCGGCCTGTTGTTGAAGCCGAAGGAAAGGGAGGTCTAGCAACCGATGGACTGTGTGACAGTGACGATGTACCCTCCTGGGATGGGACATGCATGTGGGGAATGAGAGACCATTGGTTGGAGTGTTGTTGAGGTTTGGTACCTTGGCCTAGACCATGTTGATATGGAAGTATTGTCAATCAAAAGATAAGTACAATTCTCTATTTATTGTATGCTATGTATCTTGTAATTCGTATACAGGTTATAATGTTATTAGAATTTTCTGTTTATACATATATATACATTGCATATA
>CBVK0100036950.1:0-10716 GCA_900067695.1 Picea abies | reverse complement strand
AGTTATTACAATAATGAAGGGGTTCTCCAACAATAAAGGAGGAGTCCACATTGGATTAACGACATGACGTAAGACACAACACATTAAAAATCCAAGACATTTTTTATTTTTATTTTCCATTATTAATATGGTTCAAAGTTATTAATAGGAGCCTATTTAATTGGTAAAATGTGGGCGATGATATCCCTCACTAAAATTTGATTTCTCAATGTATATTGATGCATTGTATGCTATCATAGTTATAAGATATAAAGTTTCTAACCTTAATCAGTTTTGATTTGTATTAAAGCTTTTAAGAACAAAAGAAAGGCAAGTTTCTTAAGAGATGGAATCCAGAAAGAGATGGCCACAAAATGACTCAACTCGTTGCCATGTTGACTTGACATAAGGATAAAACAAGTGGAGGTGCTTAAGAAAGTCTAACTTACTTACCATAGAATAGATACTTAGACTTGGGATTCTCAAGACAATGGCTAATAACTTTTTCTTACTTACCATAGAATAGATACTTAGACTTGGGATTCTCAATTTGAACAAGACAATGGCTAATAACTTTTTCTTTAAGGATATATTACTTATTCTACCATTCTCTTTAATGTACGAATGAAACACATTTAAAGGGAAACAAAGAAAGTTGTAGACAAACTAGTTAATATGGGTTGGTTTTCAATCAAGGTTAAGAGATAAGATGGGAGAAGAGTATCACCCACTACATCTGTAAAATTCTCCAAATTCAAGGCACAATATTTTTGCAAGGGTTGAGGCAAAAGGTACATAATAGTTTAAAAGTGAGTGAATAAAAAACATCATTGACTTAACAACTTTGTATCACATTATCATTCATTAGTACTTCCTTTTAGTATGGAAAAACTTCAAGAGCTCCTCCTTAACTAGATATGGAAGGCGAGTTTAGTCCATCAACAAATGTCCAACCTCCAAATCCAACTTCAACAAGATGAACATTAATCATTTCCACTATTTCTAAGCCCACTTCTAAAGGAATTAAGAGGTTCCTTCTAAGAGGTCACAAGTTCAAATCTAGAGGGGGGTAGGGTATATATACCTCCATAGACTTTAACAATCAAATCATTGCGTAGAAGGGATCCCTTATCCCACAAACAAGAGGGTCACGTACACCAATTTGATGTATGATTTGGTTGTGACCTTAAAATTAAATTATTATTATTATTATAAAATAATCAAATCTTGTAATAACATGGTTTTTTTTTAACAAACAATCACTATCTCTAACAATTCAACTATTTTTTACTATTTTATATATATAAGAAATTAAAAATTATAACAATGATGGATAGGTATTTTGTAAAACACTATTTTATTATTCCCAATTTTTTTAACATCTTACTCATTTAAAACTCAATAACTAAATTTGAAGTCAATAACATTTTATTTTATAAAAAATCATCATAATAATATAAAACATAACCATCTTATTTAATTATATATACAATTATTTAATGAACATATTCTACATATTTAAATTCTATCTTATATATATTTATATATATAATGAATGAGCATTGTGCGTTGTGACAATGTTTTTGTTATATATTTGTTTTGTCATAAGTTATAACCACTTCACCAACTTTATAAGTTGGTCAACAAACAATAGATCAGCTTTTCATGTTTTTGGTGAGAGTGGGTCAATCAGCGTTGAAAATCAAATTCAACTGTTACAGCAAACTTTCAACGATCCGCTTTCAATTATTTTGATGTGATAAGTGTGCTTTTTAAATGGGAAAGTTTATCATTGTTGTAATTTGCGTATGATATTTAAATTGGAATATTTTATTTGAGATTAATTATTATATATATTCAATAAGTATAGGTACAAGCATGATATTTAAATTGGAATATTTTATTAAAGTATTATGAGTGGGATATTTTATTAGGACTTTTTTATTTGAGATTAATTATTATATATATTCAATAAGTATAGGTACAAGCACATAGGTTAGTGGAGAAACTTGAACTTCACTATAAATTATCACAAAATTATATTTCTATTGATTAGACTAGTCATTATTGACGAGACACTATTTTCAATGACAATCTTACATCTTTTAATTTTTATGGAAGTCAAATAAAGTACAAACACATTAACATATATGACCCCCTCCTAAATTTATTCAGATGATCCATTACCATGTATGCTTGAGTTGGTGATGATAGGGTCCTTACCTTGAAAACCTTCAGCTAAGGGGCCAAGTATTTGTGGGTTATGCTATCAGGGAGCAGACACGGTTTTAGATATTATGACTCATTGTAGTTTCTTTCGGCAGGTTTGGTTACAGTGGACAAAAGAATTTAAATTAAACTTTAGACGGATGGGAGCCACTCTTCGATCTTGGTTTCTATAATGGTTAATTAACTGTACATCCTTTCCACATTTATCGGCCATTTTTTTGTTGGAATGTATGGCTGGAGCGAAATCGGGTAATTTTTTATACTGGTCGACCCTCTTTAAATTTGATTTCTCACAGGATACTTGGCGGTATAAGCATTCCACAGGCAAGAGTTCATCCGGTTCGACCTTCACGCCACCCACCAGTGCTCTCTGGGGGATCACCGGCATGGTGGTTTGACGGAGTTGCTCAGGATCAAGGTTTGAAAAGCGGTCTTAGTGGTGTTATCAGGATTGACGAGCATACAGAATACAGATGGTCACTAAATTGCGAACCGGGTACAAACAATAGAGCCGAGCTTTTGGGAGTTTGGGCCCTACTTACCGTAGCAACTCGATTACATCTTCAAGACCTTCAAGTTTTCAGAGACTCAAGAATCGTCATACTCTTGTTGAATCAAATAGGTAATCTTCATATCCTTAATCTGCATTGTTGGAAAGAGAGGGTTAAAGATTTGGTGGAAGGTTTCAAGACCCTGTGTTTCACCCATGTCTTCAGAGAGTTTAATCAATACGTGGATACACTTTCTAAAAGTGCATTGAACTTCCAGGAGGGTAGAATTAATTACAACCAGGTGATAGATGGGCATTTGGGCCCCACAATGACACTTAAGCTTTGGTAAAGATGTATCTTTAGTGTGGATCAACCAGCCTGTACAATCACACTATGATCACAATTGTCTAGTTTGAGCTTTGCGACAGAGAGTCTGTACATTTTGTTTTGGAGCTGGCTGGAGGTATTTTGTGGATTGCTCAACATCTTAATAATCTTTCTGGTATTGGTTAGTACTATTTTTATACCTTCGAGGGAGGTGGAGAGGAGCAGTTATATCTCCATAATCTGTGTAACTTATAAAATTTCCGAATGTAAAACTTTATATATTAATATAAGTGCAATTTTCTATGGAAAAAATTGAGTTGGTGATGATGGACAACCAACAAGAATGCAACTTATGGATAAGTCATACAAAAAGAGGAGATATGCTTTTCATAGTTGTAAAAGTAGATTTTAAAATAACAATGCATTCAACTTTATTGTATATATGGATATTTACAAAGTTGTGATGTACATAAAAGACAAAGAGAAAGATTATTATGTACAACAAGGCTGCATAGCAGCTTATACCTGCCGTTATGCAGGTATAATGATATAAGAGTTGAACAAATGAAAATATGATATTTTTCCCCGATCTGCACATTAACTGCTAGTATGCATTAACCGCAATTAATTTTATCTTTTTCCAAAATTATTGATTTTTTCTATTATGAAAATTTTATTAAATTAATTGATATACCCAAATCTTAGATTCCACTAATTAAATTGTTTTCTTACTTTAATATTTTTCAAGTAACATAGGATATTAAAATCTTATATTGATATGCACTTGATCTTTATCAACTCTGTTCTTAGACATCATATTTAAAAATTATATTTATATATATGATAACTCGTTCAATACTCTTATTTTCTTTAAACATTAAAATATCCCAGAGTGTTAATGAAAATTGTAATCATGACAGCCATAGATTTGGTACATTGAGAGGACTTAGATTTGGTGGATTTTAAGTTATTGGGCATAGAACCTAACCTTCACATACAGCCGTAGCCGCAACCACCTCTACAAAATCGGTGGCAACTGACATATACGTGCATAATTTATGGAGACATAAATGTCCGCAGTCAGAGCTAGAATAAGACTTCAAGTTTTAAACCAATCACATCAGAGATAAACGATTTAAGTAGATTTAAATGTTTGAAAAAAATAAAAAAAAATTAAGATTATAATGTAACACTTTAGAAAATAGTGAGAAATTTATGGTCAACGAGGAAAGTAATATATATTCAACCCTAATCGATCGCTATATACACTGCCTATCGGAGAAATTTATGGTCAACGAGGAAAGTAATATATATTCAACCCTAATCGATCGCTATATACACTGCCTATCGGCAGGTATAATAAAAGAAATTAAATTTTCTATATATTATTATTATTACAAATTTTAAGGGTTAGTTTAATTGATTAAACTATCTATTCAAAGCATGTTGTTAATTGAGAAGCCTTGAGTTATAGGTTTACATTTTGTTGAGTCCCTTGGGGTTGTAAGCCATTATTATGGTTGGTAGTTGTGCCACACTCCATTGTCATATTCTAGGAAAGAGAATGAGATATCACGAAGTTTTCTTTGAAAAAAATATATCTTAATTTTCGTGAAATTCTTACGAAAATGATAAAACATATGCTCGTAGAATATACATGTGAATAAGCATAGGATAATGGTCCAACATTTTGCCCCTTTCTCATCCACTAAAAGTAATGAGAAGCCAAATAGGATAAAAATGATGAGAATTCGACAAATTTTGATTTTTTTAATGAAATTATATCTATCAAATTAATAGATTGTATAATTCAAATATGAAGGTTTCTGAGAATGTTGAATCCCTACATACAGTTGAAATATACAATTTCACTGGATTTGATGATGAATTGGAACAAAAATTATATCATCAATTTCCAACAAATGCAACTCATTAACCCCTTACCAAACACCTATATGAATAGGTTAACCTATTTTCTTTTTAGCCATAACTAGAGAAATTTATATTAATTTAAATATGTAGAGATGCTTGCAACAAGATTACATTAATGATATGGTTTGAAATTCTCAAACAAAAAACCTTACCAACTACATTCCCATAACATAGATTCTCTATATCATTATACAAAATTCCCCAATGTTTATTGACACTATATATTCAATAATATAAACCTAAAATTCTAATAACCTTGAAATACATTATACTTAACATAAGACACAATGACTAGTAGCTTCTTCTTGGTTGGCATCAGAGGGGTAAAATCCTACTTTACTATGTCCATGTCATCATCTAGCTGGTGCACAAATTCATCTTCCTTTATCCCCCTCGGTTTGAGTTAAACAATAGTCTTTGAGTAGATGCTCCTAATTGGTCTCCCTTGCTTGAGTTAATCACCATCTTTCTAAGAACATTGCACTATGCTTCAAGGACAACAATATGTTGATTCTATTCAACAAGAATACACATGATCACTGCAATTTTAGAATTGGCTTGGTTGTCATTCTCATGGACTTTTGAAGTGATAGAGAATATAGATGTCATATTGCTTCGAATTAGTTTCTCGTTATTTCTAAGGACTCTTCTAATTTCTTGGAGCTCTTTGTAGTCCATTAGGGATGAACCGAGACCAAATCCCCAACCAAATCTAGATTGCTAGAGCAACCCAATTCCCAAATTCTTTCCATGCATTCAAGGTCTAGGTCAACCATGAAATTCCAGTGTTGATCTGGTGCAATAGAGGGTGAATACCGAACTACAAAATGAAGGCCAAGGACTGGAAGAAATCAAAAATAGGGCGAAAGAGTCGGTTTCTCCTGTAGAATCCAGGCTAGAAACAACCAAAGAATGGAAGAGCTCCCCATGCACAGAAATGTCTCGGAGAGGGGTGCTCCCCTGTGGACTAGACGAACCCAAAAGTAGTAAAACAAATACATCCACTACCAAATAGACATGAGAACTTACTAGTCCATGCAGACCAAGATTCCAAACTCCCCATAGATGATTTCCCATTAAATTAGACATATTCCCACCTCAATCAAGGAAATCACCAGGCAAGGATTCAAATGTGTACATGAACATAACTCTAGGAATGCAATGGAGGAACGGATGTCTCGTCACAAAACTTGCCAAAAGTTGAGTTTGAAATTCAATATTGTGAGTCATGTGAAGGATTAGGTGACTAGTACATGTCTTTGTACTCATGATTGTGGATTGGATGTTGATTAATGGTGTCATTAACATTGAAAACCCCCATTTTTAAAGTTGAGGCAATGTTAGCAAACAAATTTGCTTCATAATTGTTTTCCCACAAGACATGGTAGAATGAGATTTTGTTGAAATATTTTGCTTCTTGTTTCACTGTGGCTATGACAGATGCTAAAGAGTTATCGACTGGAGCATAGTTCAAGGTCATATAACTTATGATTGTCTTTGAGGTGTCCACCACTATCAATACCAAAGTCATTCGATATTCTTAGTCCTTGTAATAGAGTGTAAGCTTTTGCTTGATTGTTGGACAAGATACTGAATCCTCGTGCAAAATCTATTTCAATTATTCCTCCAAAGTCAATGATTACCCCCCTCCCGTGCACCTGCCACCCCATTAAGTAAACAAACATGTCACAAAATAGAATTTGAAATCAAATAAAAAAAGTTAACCTGTTTACTCCAAATTTGACACCCAATTATTATTTTTAACCTTTTATTTAAATTAAACGTTATTAATCAAAATCAACTTTTTAGTATAATATTTTATATTTTTAAAAATATAATTATATTTTTAAATTGATTATTCTTAACTTAAAAATGATTAAATTATTTTTTTTACTATTTCTTTATTAGAATCCAAGTGTGAAACATATGACCTCGTGAATCCTAAAGTATAACTGAGGCACATGAAGGCCATGTCACTTTAGTGATTTAAGTAGGCACGTGACTGGCTTAGAAGTTTCAATCATGTGATTGTTGGGTGTAAGCAAGGGTGCAAAGTTTCAACGAAGACAATGGGATGTAAAGCTTTATAGAATCCAAGTGTGAAACATATGACCTCGTGAATCCTAAAGTATAACTGAGGCACATGAAGGCCATGTCACTTTAGTGATTTAAGTAGGCACGTGACTGGCTTAGAAGTTTCAATCATGTGATTGTTGGGTGTAAGCAAGGGTGCAAAGTTTCAACGAAGACAATGGGATGTAAAGCTTTATAATTTAAAGTAAACTATGTGATTGTAAAGTTTTAAATATTGCTTAAATTTTCAAAAATATTGATAATATAAAATTTTCATATAAATAGTTATATTAGCAATTGTTTTAAAAGGTGCGAAGATATGTTGATAATAGAGTGACATTCAATCTTTGTTTTATATTTAAATTAACATAATGTTGAGTGATTTTTTTTTATTGGTGGAAGATATAGATATCAATCGAGAATCCATTAACTGCAATAAGTATGTTTTTGTGATGAAAGATTGCTACGTCATAATCATTACAATATTGTATATAAAAATTTGGAATGTTGTAAACAATATTATGATCCAAGTTTTAGTGTCTTAGAGACCTTCAACCATGTGTTGTTTTTCATTCAAGTAAATGGTCATATGCAAATTACATGTTTGAGTCTAATCTATGTGTTGGATAAGTTTTAGTGTCTTAGAGACCTTCAACCATGTATTGCCTTTTATTCAAGTAAATGGTCATATGCACATTACATGTTTGAGTCTAATCTATGTGCGTTGGACACTGTAAGCCCAAGTCTAATCTATGCATTGTACACTACAAGTTTTAGGAAAAGTTTTTGATGCAATTTCCATAATAAAAGATAAAAGAGAATTTTATGAAAAAATAATAAGTTGCCATTATCAAAGCACAATACGAATATAAAATACGAATATAAGGGTACCAACAAAGATAAAAGAAAAATGAATTCAAGGGGAATGATTTGATATAACGACAAATGCCCAAAACATGATTCCATTTAAAAAAGTATTAGATGTTCAAATTAGGGTTCCCTCTACTACTATTTATTGAAATCTTAACCAAGTTGTAGATATACACAATGTTCTAGCAAGGCAAGGGGATACATATGCCAAGACCAAGGGTTAGGAGTTCCAAACCTACGAACACTGGCAATGTGCCACTTTTCATTGATTTGTTTTCCTTTTGATGCAAGTTATGAACAATAGTGAAAATTGTTTATTTCAATGAATTATGTGCATTGACTTAAGAAAATGGCACCCATAGTATGGATGCCAAGTCAAAGTGTTATTTGTTCCAAACCAATGAAATCTTATAGGCCTAGCAATAATCGTTGAGCCTTGTCACCCATTACCCTCCTCTGCCTCAGTGTTGAATGCCTCTCACCAACAAACAAAACTATGGGACAAGCTTACACTGAAAATCTATCAACCACACAATAGACACCAATGATTCTTACTTTCAATGTTTATCTACTAATACATTGTCCTCGTTGACATAAAGACCATTGACATAAGTACATTGTAAGAAAAAAATCTCGCTCACTATAAATGCTAAGCAATAATCATAGAATGAAGCTATCAATCAATATCAAGTGAAGACCAATTAACTACAACAAGTATGTTATGTGTGCTAAAATAATGCTATGTAGTAATCATTGTAATAGGGTATGTAAAAACTTGGGGATGCTATGAACAACCCCATGATCCAACTTATAGTGTCTTAGAGACCTTCAACCATGTGTTGTTTTCCATCTGAGTAAATGGTCATATGCATAGTGTAGGCTTGAGTCTAATCTACATTGGACACTACAGGCTCTAGTCTAGTCTATATGTTGCACACTACAACCCCTACGACAATTTTTTGATGCACATTCCATAAAAATGACCAAAGAGAATATTATAAAAAAATAATAATGTTCCATTAGCACAATATGAGTGTAAGGGGTTCAACACAAACACCAAAAAAACAAATTTAGGGGGAATGATTTGATATAATGGCATATGCCCAAAGCAAGGTTCCATCTTAAAAAGTATCATATGTTCAATACATGGTTCCTCTACCATTCTTTCTTAAAATATTAATTAGACATGTAGATATATGTAGTTACCCCACAAGCTAAGGCCATATTGATGACAAGACCAAGGGTTAGGAGTTCTAAACCGATGAATGTTGGCATTGTGCCACTTTTTCATCTATTTGTTTTATGCTTGTTCTACATTTTTTGCATTTCCATTGGATCCATGTGAGATTGTATGGAGGGTGTGTATTTCATCAATGCAAAGTTTAGAGTCCACACTAAGGGTAAAAATGTGAAAAAAAAATTGACATTGCGAACTGCTTCATGGGCTAGTGGATTGCACCATTTGGAAAACAAATAAGCATCAATCTACTATAATTATGCAATAAAATTACATTGCATTATTATTGATATATGCATCATTATGATAGAAAATGAACAAAAACTTCAATAACCTTGTTGAACTAAACAAAAAACCTATTGATTACACACACACACATGCCTTTATTTTTATTATTAATGTTGTGTCAGGTACTATTCTTACTTTTAAACACCCAATTCCCTCCATCTCCTATAAATTTGGATGGTCTTGATCATAGTTACCAAGTTTGAGTTTGAATTTGAATTCAAATTTGGTACGATAAATAAAAAAAATCTTGTCTAAAATTTGCAATACAAAAGAAAAAAGAAAAAAAAGTAGTATATAAAAAATTAGGCACTATATAAAAAACATTTTACAATGTTTTCGATCAAATTTGGTAGCTAGAAGCCAAGTCCCAAGCATCATGGAAATAAAATTAAATACTAGCCATAAACATGTGTAAACATGGGTTATGCTTCCTACAAAATGGTGAATCCAGACCTTGTTGACCAATCTTAGGTGGCCTGGAATAAGGGGAATACCCTGCATCACCTACTTCCCTTGCATATCCCAAGCACTTGTGATTTGATCATAAACCCCAAGAAGATCAAATTTGAACCAATTATTCAGTTGAATCTAACGAACAAGCGATTTTTTTTTAATTTATTTGGATGATTTAGTCGAATTTGGTAGCTATGGTATTGATATGAGGCTCGCGACCAGACATCTTGGGGATGGTAAGGGTCAGCACACCATTCTTCATATTTTCCTTCACCTTGTTAATCTTGGCATTCTCAGGAAGCCTAAAATGATGCAAGGAACTCCCCTGCAGTCTTCCCAAATAAAGATGTGTTTCATTTTTATGCAATTCTTTCTTGGATAGTTCATTGCTTATCTCCAATACTCGCTTGCCCCTTCCACTTGAATTTTAACATTCTCATTTTTCAAACCTACATATGATAGACATTATATTAACCACAACCAACCAACCCACCAAAACATTCAAGTGTGTGCAAGTAGTATGTACTATACTAGGAATCTCTACCTTGATGATATGATCCCACAAGGTGTCTTTCCAATCAACCTGAATGTGGGTATTTTTCATAACATTGGATTGTTAGTTGGAGGCCAACAATGTCATCCAATTAGAGAAATCCCACATATCTAATGAGTACAAAGCATTCGCCCTTCGACTTCCAAGCAATGGTGCCAATGGCATGATCGACCTTGATTCTTAATCAATGAAAATGAATGATTTCTTGTAATAATAGAAACAAACA
Source organism: Picea abies (assembly GCA_900067695.1). NCBI lineage: Eukaryota > Viridiplantae > Streptophyta > Pinopsida > Pinales > Pinaceae > Picea > Picea abies. The sequence goes on along the minus strand of CBVK0100036950.1, from coordinate 58 downwards.
AATGTTACTATTGTTGGAAGATTGATTGTTGCCATTGATGTCAACCCTAGTCATGGGT
>CBVK0100036922.1:0-11105 GCA_900067695.1 Picea abies | reverse complement strand
AAAAAAAAAAAAAAAGATAAATGCTAAGAGAATAACAAAAAGAGAAAAATGAAAGAGTAATTGGCAACTAAAAAATAGAATCATTATCGTTAGCAAACTAACTAGAGGTATATATAGTATTACATTGGTAGGTATATCATCATGTTTGTCTTCATAATTGACAATATGCATAGGAAGGGGAGAGGGGGGACTCTCTAGATTAGGAGGGGGGAGGAAGAAAGAGGATGAATAACTATATTAAGAGGGGGTGGGGGACTCTATAGATTGAAAACATGGAGGGGAGGATCCTCTTTGAGATCATGTTTAGAAATCCAAGATGAAAATTGGAGCCTTGTCAATATCCCATTTAAGTTTGTAGGTATAACTTGCACAAATCAATTACAAAGTCTATTATCCTAACAAGTAATTGAAACCAAAAAAAAGTCACCTATAAAAAGTTGCTTTAAATATTTACCTACAATCCACATCTCATGTGTGAGCTAGATATTCTTAGTCTCATCATCTTGACTACAAAATCATCATCAAAACTATCATCATCGTGATGAGAAAGCCTAAAATTACAAGGTATCTTTTACAATCAAGTTTTAAAATAGGTTTTATTCCACACATGCAGTTAGAATGTTAAACAATTTTTAGGTGTGCTTTGCATAATGTAACAACCTAAAAAAAATTAAATAGCATATAATAAAACTTGAAAAAGATGGAGAGTCCTTGTTGAATTACAATTACAATTGGAGGAATCACTATCTACAGAGTTACAATTTTCCAAGGGATAATTCTGACATAGTTAGGATAACGTCGATGTTATGATTTATAATGTTGATTACATGATTTACAACACCATGTTCATGATATATAATTCCAATGTCATGATTGATAACATTGACTACTATTTACGTGTGATTGAACATAACATCACAACAAAATACAAATAGGATATATAAATTTTAAGAAAATGGAGTATCCTTGTTGAATTACAATTGACGAAATGATTGTTTAGAGAGTTATTGTTTGTCTAGGGATAGTTTGAATGTTATTATGATTGGCATAAAAGTATAAGAAAATTTAAAAATAGCATAAACAAACAAAAAAGGGGATCCTTGCTAAATTACTATTTGCAGAGTTATAGTTTTCCAAGAGGCAGTTTCCATAGTTACTATACTTTGTGTAACATAACAATATAATTTTTTTACATAGCATGATAACATCACTCTCTGTAGTACTTTTTATTATTATTGTTTGTAGAGTTACAATTTTCCTAGGGTCATTTTGCAAAGTTAATATACTTAGAATGACATAACAAGATAAAAAAAAATTAAATAACATGAAAACATAATTGTTTGTAGGGTTACAACTCTCTTGCAAACATGTGAAATTGTATAAATAGCCCTATCAAATTATAGTTTGTAGGGTTATTGTTCTCTTTCCTTCTGAATCATAAAATCACTATTTGTACTTTTCAATGTTACACTTCTCATGCAAACATGATGAAATGTATTAATGTCGCATAACATCAACTTAGTGAGCGTAAATTTATGCTTGTATAAGGCCAACATAATTAGCTTAAAGTCAATGTGAGTATTTTTTATGCCAACATATTTATTATAAATCCAATATTAAGATTTATAATGTGGACGTCAAGCCTCAGTTATAATGTTGAAATAGTTATCATAACGCTGGTTTCTAGATGTATAACATAACAACATAACGAAATTTTTATGGTGATCCTTGTTGAATTATAGTTTGTTGACGGATGTTTCCAAACAAGGTAGTTAGAAAATTCCAGAGAGAAGGGTCCTCCGCTGTGATTTCCTTTGAAAGAGGTAAATTTATTTTTTCTTTCTTACTATTGACTTGTTGGGAATCATGAGGAGAAAGGTGTCACTTTGTTTTTTTTTTCTCCATAACCTACATGCAAAAAAAACTATTAATAGAAAAAAGGAAAAGTGGCAAGTCAGAAAAAACAAAAATTTATATTAATATTTTTTCTTTTACCTTTAATCGAGACCCTCCATCCACATGCAAACTATGCAAGTAAGACCCTTGAGCCTCATTCTCCACATAAAATTTATACAATTTCCAAAAGTGTCATTTATACCATTTATGCATTTTGTTTTTTATTTGTTTCCCTTTAATTCAAGGCTAAATTTTCTAGTAGATGGAATAGTTAAATGATCGAGAAAACACAATATTTCTTTTGCTAGCAATGATTCTTCTCTTTTTGGATTCAATCATAATTTTACTTTTATATGTGGGAAAGAGAATTGAATACTTCATAGGAGTTGTTGACCTCCCTTTCTCGCAACCTATAAGGTAGGGGTTTCATTATATGGTGCATGTGTTGATATTAAAAATTAAAGGTTGACCTATCATTGATGTGGTAGATTCAATTGCAAATATGCAAGATGAAATAGTGGAGTGTAGGGTATCAAATCTATTATAATAGTCAAAACAGAAATATTGAAGAGAATAACAATGGAACAACAGAATAGATGAAGCCACAACACCAAAATAATACCTTTCTTGATAAGAAACAATGTTCACTTGCCTCTTCGAGGGGGAAACCTCCAGAAGAGCAATGCTCTATTACAATAATTCTCAAGACAGGATATACAATACCTCTTACTCTTATTTATACTAATTCTATCTTCTAAGGAAACTTCTAGAGGGAGATGTTTTTAGAAGAGAAAGTTTCTATTAAGTCTTCTTACATTGACTTGTTTTCCTTTATTTAATAGGTGTTACTAACGAATGGCCCATTAAGAAGGTTTAGGATCAGATCCTAACATGCCCTCCCCTCTCAGAAACAACCTTGTACTCAAGGATGAAGATGTGGAAATCACTAGGGTATGGCCGATGGTTCCCAATACGCATCCTCTGGTGATGTGTCCTTCCACTTGATTAACACTTCCTTGATAGTTATTCCATGCAATTGATGTTCACGTCCATTGAGGAATGCTTATGGTTGGAGCCACGGGGAGCCTTCTTCATCTAATTCAAGAATGATGGTTTGGACCCTACAATTTTGTCCCACCACTTTCTTTGAACATGAAACATGGAACACCAGATGGATTTTAGAAGTAGCTGGAAGGGCCAATTTGTAAGCAATTGAACCAATACGCTTGATGATTTGATAGGGGCCATAAAACTTGGGTGCGAACTTTTGATGTCCCTGGTCTTTGAGAGATATTTGTTTGTAAGGTTGGAGTATGAGAAACACTTGATGACCTTCCTTAAAAAACCATTCTGAAAAATGTTGGTCCGCATGTTGTTTAATGTGATTTTGAGCCATGTGGAGGTCATGCTTCAGATCCTTGAGGTTGGATTTTCTACCTTGCAAAATTTTATCAATAGATTGGACCTTTGATGTACCTAGAAGATATGTAGTTGTTGGCCATACACCGCTTCATATGGGGTCATTTTAGTGGTTATATGATATGAAGTATTGTACCACCATTCTGCCAAGGGAATCCATTGCACCCACTGGCATTGTTTGTTAGAAGCAAAACATCGCAAGTAGGTCTCCAAACATTTTTTGACCACTTCCATTTGGTGGTTGGACTAGGGTTGATAAGCGATGCTCGTGTTCAATTAGGTTCCCTACAATTTAAACAACTCTTGCCAAAATGTGTTGGTGAAATTTGGGTCATGATCATACACAATATAGGTGGGAATGTCATGCAACTTGAAAAATTAATCAAGGAAAATTTATGCTACAAGTGTTGGTGTGAAAGGGTGGGGTAATGCACAAAAATGAGTATACTTGGAGAGGCAATCAGCCACCACCATTATGACTAACTTTTTTCCATCTTTGGGGAGGCCAACTATAAAGTTCATGGAGATGTTCATCCACATAGAAGCCAGAATGCCTAGGTGTTGTAGAGCTCTTGGAGACTTGATGGTTTCACCTTTATTGGGTTGGCACACCTCACATTTAATGACAAAGAGAAGGATGTCCTTCTTCATGTCTTCCCATAAAAAAGAACGAAGGGCACAAACATAGGTTTGTTGGAAGCCAGAGTGGCCAACAATAGCATATGAGTACAACTCATTTAAGAGCCTTTTCTTGAGGGTTGAATATGGCGACAAAAACAAGCGATCCTTATACCTAAGAATATTGTTTTACCAAGCGTATCTGAGGGGATAATTAGGGTCCTCCTAAAGTCGATCAATTATCGTGGACATAGTCGGTTGTGTTAGCCACTCTTGTCATACTTCCTCAATCCAATCCAGAATAGGTAAGGATAAGGAGAAGAGGGAGTCATCCTCCTCATGTTTTCATGACAACGCATCCACCACTATATTGTCTTTGCCCTTTTTATGTATGATTTCATAATCATAACCCAACATTTTGGTCAACCACTTGTTCTATTCTGGGGAGGATAATCGTTGCTATAAAAAATAATTCAGACTATGGGGATCTATTTTGATTTGAAAACAGTGTCCCAAAATATATGGTCACCACGTGTGCAATGCATGGAGAATGGCCATCATTTCTTTTTCATATGTAGATCTGCCCAAATTATGGCCACTCAATGCCTAGCTAGTAAAGGCCAGAGGTCGACCATATTTTGTGAGAATTGCACTAATACCAGTGTCAGAAGCATCTGATTCTACCATAAAAATTTTGTTGAAGTGAAGAGATGCTAAGACTAGAGTTGTGCACATGGCCCGCTTTAAATATGTGAAGGCTTGCTCGATGAAAAGTGTCCAATGAAATGTATTCTTCTTAAGAAGGTCGGTCAAGGGCTTAAAATGTTTTCCATAATGGTGTACAAACTTCATGTAATATCCCATGAGACCGAGGAAACACCGAAGGCACTTTAAGGTCGTGAGTCATGGCCAATCCTTCATAGATCTTATCTTTTTGGGTCCATTCTTACCCTATCTCGTCCCACAATGTGTCCCAAGTATTCCACTTCGTTGGACCCAAAGGAACAATTGGTCTTTTTGAAAAAACATTGTTTTTCCTATATCAAGAGAAGGACTTTGTCCACATGGAGAAGGTGGGCATCCCAAGTGCAGTTGTAAATGAGGATGGGCATTCCAGGAAAAACTTTTGAAGGTAAGGTTTAATTATTTTATTCATGAGACTTTGGAAAGTGGATGGGGCACTGCAAAGGCCAAAAGGCATGACCAAGAATTCATAATGTCCTTCATGATTTCTAAAAGTAGTCTTCGTAATATCTACCCCCTTCATCTAGATATGGTGAATGCCTGAGCGAAGGTCTAATTTTGTAAAAAAACATGCACCATGGAGTTCATCCAACAGATCATCAATGATAGGAATGGGAAACTTATTCTTGATGGTCAATTTATTCAGGGCACAAAAATTTGGACACATGCACCGCGCACCTTCTTTATTTAAGACCATCACCACTAGGGAAGAATATGGGATGGTACTTGGGAGAATTAACCCCGCCTCCAGTAAGTCCTATACTATTTTTCTATTTCATTTTTTTGAGAAAATGGATACATATAGGGGCATACATTGGGGGGTTGATTTCTTGAAATGAGAGGGATGTTATGATCATACTAACCCCTGGAGGGAGGCAAGTCTATTGGAACCTCAAAGACCCTAGGGTACTTATCCAATATTAGTTGCAGACTAGGAGGGACTTCAGAAGAGGCCTAATTGGTGACTTGGATAGCATTAAATTGAGCAATCACACTAGGGTGTTCTTTCTTCAACAATTTTTCCATCTTGTGAGAGATGATGATTTCGGGGGAACCAACTTGGAGGCCTTGAAGGGTATATGGGTGAGACACTTGGGTGAAGCTCATATATAAATATTGGTGAGACACAGGGGTTGCAACTGAATCTTCTAGGTAGACACTTGTTTGGGAATCCTCTTATTCAGGAGCCTCATATAATGGTATGTCTTTATAGGAAGTGGAAGTTTATGCATCAATATGGAAGAACTTTTGTTCATGATATTTATGGCCCTACGAATACTTGTCATCACAATAATAGAAAAGTCCTCTCTTGAGATGTTCCTCCATATCTGTTGGAGATACCTTTTAGACTTTTAATGTTTGTGTCAGAATTGAGGTATCCCTTGGGTGAGGAGGATTTGGAAATGTAGTACAAAGCATTTGGCCTAAAGAATGATCTTCGCTTCCTTGGTTAATTGGCACGCCTGAAACCAAGTGACTGAATGATGCATGCAAACATGACCCTTAATGGCGTCCTTTAAGCCACTGATAAAAAAATCAAGATAGAACTTATCTGATAATCCCTCAGTGTGGATGGCCAACCGTTCAAATGATATGATGAAGTCAGTCATAGATATTATTTGTTTGAGATTGGTGAGTCGGCACCAAAAAAGGGACTCCCTATCCAAATAGGCAAAAACCACTTTGGTGAACATGGTCCAAGTGGATAAGCCTGGATAACATTTCTTATTCCATTTCCATTGTTTCCATCATTCTTGATCCAAGTACAGAACCCTCACATGGAATTTGGTCTCATCATCCCTAATATCATGGAGGGAGAAATAGTGTTCCATTTGTGAAACCCATCCTGTCGCGTCACATCCATCAAATTTATGCATCTCAATTTTGGGCACCTTATTCCAAGAATTTGGAGGACCCCAATGAGAATAGGAAGAATGAGGATGCTCAGAATGGGAAGAGTGAAGATCCTTAGAGTGGGAATCAATGTGATTCCCCTTTATTAGTTATGTCAATGTGTTGAAATTTTCATTGAGGGACTCCTAAAATTCTTGGCGGAGGGAGGTCACAATCGCGTTCAGTGAGGTGACTCATCTGTCCAAGTCTTCCATGGTCTAAGCAAGTGTCTAAGTAGTGGATGTGGGGAAAAATTAGGGTGAGTGTACAACCTATTATAAGGAGGCCGGTGGGATAGGGGTCAATAGGGGTGTGTGAAAGGGGTCGGGCCATATAAAAATAGGGTTAAAAATGATAGGTAACATTGTGATCAAGATGAAGAGAGGAATCCAATGGGATAGTTCTCAAATACGGGGGTGAGAAATGGGTCGGGCCACATACAAATAAGGTTAAAAATGATAGGTACCAATGCGATTAGGATGAAGAGAGGAATATAATGGGATTGGTATCAAATAAGGGTGCATGTGGCCCCAACTTTTTTGTTTAGCTCTGTGGAGTTACACTCTGATATAAAGATTATTGTATTGTTAAAAGGCCCAAATTCTTCAGAAGAAAAATGTGTAGTAATTTCACAACTAGAATGCAGGAGGTAAATTTGCATGACAATAGATCTTATCTGTTCTATTTCAATTTTTGTTCCAAGGGTTAGGGTATTCAAGGTTTCTATAGACAAGGGTTTTCCCTGTGCTATAACTTTATGATATACATGCAGGATCCAACAATAGTCCTTGGCCCAATATCTCAAGGAATCGACTAAGTAGGGTAGGTCATGCCCTTCACCATACTATCTGACTATCCAAGTACGAGATAGTATATTCCCTAGTTTTGTTCTCAATGACACTATAGCAGTTAGGACACTAATTGATTTATCTATAGAGGGATTCAAGATATATAGGTCAATCCATATACAGGTGCTATCTGATGCGCTTCCACTCAAAGGGGTACCAAGAGGGGTTACGAGGGTGGCCAACAATGTGCTCTTAAATACCACTTGTATTTCTTGGATGTATGGTTCCCTGACCGTGGATTTATGCACCGAATGACAAATATTTATAGCTTTAAGACACCAAAATACATCTCTACCCTGAAAAAAATAACCCACAATTTTCTGCCAAGGAAAGTGCTCATATACCACTTGTAAGGGACCCGATCTATTATAATAGAAAAAACATAAATATTGCAAAGAATACAAACGGAACAACACAATAGATGAAACCACAACACCAAAATAATACCTTTATTTCTAGGAAACAATGGTCACTTGCCTCTTTGAGGGGGAAACCTCTAGCAGAGCATCGCTCTATTCAATAATTCTCAAGACAGGCTATCCAATGCCTCCTACTCTTATTTATACTAATTCTATCTTCTAAGGAAGTACCAGATCTATTATATTAAGAAGAAAATAGAAATATTGTAGAAAATACTAACAAAACAACAAAATGTAGAGAAACGCAACACCAAAAATTATACCTTTATTGATAGAAAATAATGCTCACTTACCTCTTCGAAGGGGAAACCTCCAATAGAGAAGTGTTCTATTATAATAATTCTCAAGACAAGGCTTTCTCATGCGTCCTACTCTTATTTATACTAATTCTATCTTCCAAAGAACATTCTAGAGGAAGATATTTCTAGAAGTGGAAGCTTCTATTATGTCTTCTTACATTGACTTAATCTCCTTTATTTAATAGGCCTTATTAACTAATGTTAGCCTTTATTACGTAGAAAATATATCATACAAACTAATGACCCATGAAGAGGGGTTAGGATCGGATCCTAACAGATACTTCCACAATAGCCCTATGTGGACCGTAAGGGCTCCACACAAATACCAAGCCCCTTTCATTAGGGAGTTATTTCAAAACTCATTTTCCCATAGACTCCCAAAGAACCTGGGGCTACATTGATGGCTCTATTATCCATTTCATTTGATTCTTTATTGTTTTCTTGGAGGATGTGAAAGAACTGAATAGATAAATTGGACAAAGAAAGTTGGATCATCTCTATAAGGCTATTCAAACTAGCTTCCTTGGGATCGATTCCAATAACAAAATATCGGATCGTGTTTTTGGAATCTCCCACAATATTCATATGCGATATTTGTTTCTTCGTTGCCATTTGCACCCCCTTATAGACTGCATAGGCTTCCACTTTGTTATTCGAAGTAGAACCTAGATTCCAATAAAAATCTAATTCTCAATTTCCTTAAGGGCCATACAGCATCCCCACTCACACCTACCTCCCTTGATTAATGTTTTAACGTATTAATAATTTAATAATGTATTAATATATTAATTAATTAATACATTACATTATACATTAATGTATTAATGTAATCTATTAATATTTTATTTTATATATTACATTAATGTAATAATTAATTAATACATTAATTATCTTTAGATTAGTTAATACTTTAATATTTTAATTTATACATTAATACTGTAAATTAATTAATACATAATTATGTATTAATATAATGGTATATTATTCTTTGCCGTCTCATCTAGCAACAACCACTTTTTACTAAAAATTGGTTGATATAAGTTGATTGGGTTTGAAGCTTGAGGTCCTGGTTCATTTGGGTTCAACACTTGCTCTACTATCAGATTCTTCGCTTGGACAGAAGGGAGTGTTGAGGTTTGCCTGCTTCTGCAACGATATTTTCTGGCTCCCTCCCCCGTTTATTTCAGTATTGATCCATTATCGTTCGATGGTTCATTTCGGCATCACTTCTACCAACGTTCATTGTGATTTGAAACACTAAACAGGGTCTGGTTTAGTTACAAAGGGCAAAAACATCTCTTGCAATGGTCGATTTGTCTTTTGTTTAATGGTAATCCTAAGTCATGTCAACATCATTTCATGGTAATCCTAAGTCATGTCAACATCATTTCAACCAGTAGTTTTCATTTCACAGTCTGGAAAGGCCGATATCATATATTCATTTCAATACTAAGAAGTCTTCGGTGATAAAGCTATGCCATGTTCCCATAGAAAGTATGCAGGTAAAAGAAAGTAACGGTAGGATCTCCATGAATTAAGGGAACAAATGCTTATTGTATCGAAATTTAAAAACATTTGTCATTTAATAACATAGTTTATTGATTGTTTGTTTTAAAAATCCTAAATAATATAATTTTTTTCCACATAAAATTTTTATTGGATAAATAACATAATTAATATTTCAATTAAAAGGTGTTTGGATAAAACAACAAAGTTCATTGGTTATAGTGGTATGAATTTTCGTGGCTTTGAAATAAAGTAAAAATAAATTTTGTTAAGTTCAAAATATTATTTTGGCAATCTCTTTGAAATATGATTGTGATGGGATCATAATGATAGAACATATATTTCATTAAAATTGGGGAAAAAAATAATTGAAGCATATTATTAAAATTGAGATTTTTCAAGTTTGAGTAGTTTTCAATGTTTTATTAAATGCGGAATATTTGGTATTCCAAATTTATAGGAATTTTATTAATTATTGTTATATTAAGGAATTGCAAAATTATTATGTCAAAGCTTAAAAAATGGATCTTATATTTTTTGAAATAGATGTTACGTACGTTTATTAAAATAAGAAAAAAATGATTTATAAATGTATAACATGTTAGATTATATTAAAATAAAAGATGTTTACAAATATAAATAATTAAATATGAAAAGAAAGGAGTTATGCTCCTTTGTGTATGGGTGACTTTATCCCACAACAAAGTGATTGAAGGTTTGACCAATGGTGTGTGGCCAAGTGTACATGAAAAATGTGGTATAATGAAAGTGTTATAACTCAAGTGACCTCATAATAGCTTAGATATGTCAATCACCATTTCATCTTTCTTGGATCGGGTGGAAAACACAATAGAGAGGACCTCTCCCACATGGTTTTGAGAGACCATGATGAATATCACCCTCTAGCCCCTTCAATGGAGTGTAAATTCTACTGCGTTGATACTAAATGTTTTATGGTTGCAATGGTTAAATTGAATGGCAGTTTTGTGAATGATGAGGGTGAAGTAATGGATAGGATTTCTATTATGGATGAATTGGAAAGGGATTTCTCATAGCGTATACTGGTGTTGGATAGGAAAACTAGACAACAGAGGTTACAACCATGACTATCTCCAAATATCACAAAATTGATCTCATTTCAGGCATCTAGAGGGAAGTGTTTTATCCCATGGTCAATAATTATCTTCATGTTCTTATAGTATAGGTTTCATTTTCTTTTTTCATTGTCAATGTGTTAAGGGTTGGGTTCGTGAATCATTTGATTTTACCAGGTGACAAGAGTCGTTTCCCGAAAGAAAACACCATTGCCTCGCTATCTCAAATTTAGTTTTTTCACCTTCTCTCATATTATAAAGCCCCTTGTTTCATGTTGTTGTTTTTTTTTTCCTGGTCCTTTTCTTTACCTTAAAGTCCCTCAATACTTTAAATCTTTGGCCTCTCTTGAATATGGGGTTTTCTCTATT
>CBVK0100036841.1:0-10979 GCA_900067695.1 Picea abies | reverse complement strand
TGTTATTGCATGAGAAGAACATCTTGAAGATACAGTAATCGGTCATATCGAAAGAGCTAATGTTAAATAAATCAAACAATGACAACGACACAGAGGCTAGACATATGCGCAGTGGGAGAGTGTTCAGAGAATTTCACCTCGCAAACCTATTTAAGCAGAACTACGGAGACGAGGGCTTCTACAGTGGAGAAGAGGCAGACCTGATAGACGAAGAACATCTAGAGTCCACTAGGATAGAGGAAGAGAAGACTGAAGAACCTCTCCAAGAAGAGCCAAAAACTTTAGGTACTGTGCAGACGGTCGAAGTAAGTACTGTCACCCCTCATGTTGTTTCAACAACATTAAGTAACTAGACTAACCAAAGTTACCAGAACACTTAGAGCACTGGTACAATCAGTTTATTACCTATTCAGTTAGGAAACCTAGGAAGATCTATGGAAAATGAGATGAGGCCCCCTATCTGTAGGGGGGATGGATCTGAAGATCATGATCAGCACTGGTTTTGATGTGAAGCTGTATGGAGTATTAAGAATGTCACCGACGAAGCAATTAAGAGAGCTCAGTTTAGTACTACCCTAAGGGACCGCGCACTGAGCTGGTACATGAAACTTGTCCAAGGAATGCACATCCTAAACTACTGAATGAGATCAAGAATGCGTTGGTTTCAGAATTCAAGAAACCCAAGTCGGAGTCACAATGCTGAATGAGATCAAGAATGCGTTGGTTTCAGAATTCAAGAAACCCAAGTCGGAGTCACAATTAGAGGTTTAAGACCTTAACGGGTCATTTGACTTTTAATATCTCGGACGAGCAGAACAAGGAATGGTTCATTGTTTCTCTCTTGCCACACATCAGAGTTCCTCTAATGCAACAAAAGATTACTTTGTAGGCTGAGGCACTAGAGATCTCCATGAAATCAGAATCAGCCCTGATGGGAGAATCTAGCTCAGGTATGAGTCAAATACTGAGTCAGCTAACTAGCTTGTCTCTATAGGTCGAAGATATGAAGAAGTAAAAAGGAAAATATAAAAGAGAAGACATATGGTGTATCAGATTCAAATCAGAGGGCCATGATAAGGAGAACTGCCCCCTATTTCATGAGTACTTGACCTCTGGAGCTTCAAGCCCTTTGAAGCAAGTTACCCTACCCTGGTGCGGGGTATGTAGAAATCGACATCGCCCTGGTGAATGTTACTATTTGCAAAAGTATGTCCAAACACCCACAAATTTGTATTGCACATTCTGTAATTCGGTGGGGCATGATGATAGGGATTGCATAGCTTATGATCTCATGCATGAAAGGTCAAGGGATATATACAAGATTCAAGGTGATGTACAACAAGAAGGAAACACTACACAGTAAAACTCCCCAGGAAGAGGAAACTTCAACCCTCGTGGTGGATTCATAGGAAGAGGAAGAGGAGGAGGTATGAGTCGAGGATGAAGATAGATCATTTGTTACAACTGCATGCAGTAAGGACACTTGGCAAGGGACTGTCAGAACCCTTGTACCACTTGCAGCTACTACAATTTGTTCGAACATGTTATTGAGGAATGTCCAGCATTGTTGGCTAAACTCCAGGAGAAATGAGGAGGAAACCAACAAATACAAATAATCAAAGAAGAACCTCACATAGTAGAGCCCAGAGTCACTGTTATCACTAGAAGAGGCGTTGTTATAGGGGAATATAGAGTGACTCGAGAGAATAATACCGAAGGATCAGGAATCAGAAAAGATGCAGAGAGGAAACAAGAGTTTGATCCGAGGAAAGAGAAGTAGACATTTGAGGAAGCAAGAAGAGAGTTTTGAGGATATCATTCTTCTTCATCAAAGGTTCAACCAAAGGTAAGAGAATGTGGAATTCCCCTGGCCTTTGATCAATCTACTTCGCCTGAAGATGGAAAAGAGGTGAGTAAACTTGTCGGTTTCTTGTACAAGTTTATTGAGTTGATTAAGGATGAAAAATCCATACAAGAACTACAAAACTTGGTCAGACAGTATGAGATAGGAAGGGTAGATCCTTTTTTGAATAAAGAAGTGCATCAACTATCTAAGAAGAGAAGGAAAAATAAGGAACTACACCTTAATGCTCAGATAGGATATTATGATATAGATTATGTGGTCCTTGACTTAGGGTCAGAAGTCAATGTCATGACGAAGAAGACCTGGGAACTGATGGGAAAACCTAAGTTGATCTACTCCCCTATCAGTATTAGGATGCTTAATCAGAAGGCAGTAAGCCCCTTTGGGAGACTAGAGCATGTCCCTGTGGAAATCGATTGGGTAAGGACGTTTGTATATTTTGAATTCATTGAAATTGTGGACGAGAGTTGTCCTTATCCTGTGCCCCTAGGAATCGATTGGGCCTTTAATAATTCAACTGTAGTTGATTTAAATAAAAGGAGAATGACGTTTTAAGGAGATGGCCTTAGGGTCATTGCACCTTTGGATCCTGATGAAGGTCGCAACTACACAGATCCGATCAGAGAAGAAGACCGCGCATGTGAATTAGAAAACATCTACAAGTTGATAGCAAGATAGTAGGATTACATCAATCCTACAATAGATAGGCATTTAAGTTGGTGAAGTGAGAGCGCATGCTCATCAAACAGAAGTTTGTTGGATCGGAACAAAAGTAAGTAACTTACCCACATTTGATGGTTTAAATCATTTGGAAACTTTCTTGTTGGAATTTGAAGAAGTTGTACTAGCACAACAGAGGTTGTTGGCATTGGATGAAGCTTTGAAAGCTACTCCAAAAATATGGTGGGGAACACATAAGAAAAACATCGAAGAATGGGTGAAATGTCACACTTTGATGACAGCATGATTTTCAGACAACATCGTAGGATGCAAAGTTTGGTATATAGGTCAAAGTTGTCCGAAAGACCATGTGCACAGTTGTGAGGAGGCCTGGAGAAACATTCCTCAAGAGTAGTGGGTGCATAAATTTATTAACATTCTATACACAACACCTATTAATTGGTATCTACAAGTTGAACTATGCCTCATCACTGCAAATTGGGAAGGTATGACTCAGAACTTTCTAACCACCTTTTTGTTTGAAATCCAATATCCTATAGTGGATCAAGTGTTACAGATAGTAAGGCAAAAAAAATTTGAGGAGGCACCTAACCTCCCTAAGGAGAAAGAAGAGGATGAATGGAATGTGCCTCTTCAGAAATTGCAAGGATGCTACAATATCAATGCTGATGAAGACGATATCCTAGGAATGTGAACATCGTAGAAAAAAAAGGCTAGAGAGATGTATAAGGACCAGGAGTCGAACTACCTTTTACTGGGAAACCCATTAAAATAAAGAAATTTAATATAGGAATGGAGGAAACACCTAAACTGGAAAATGTTGGAGATTACTGGGATGAGACCATTATTGATAAGATGACAAAATTGCTGCATGAATATCATGACCTTTTTCCAAAAAAATTCACAGATATGAAGGGAATTAAAGGGCCCATGGGAGAGACAAAGATCCCTTTGAAACCATATTCAAGGCTATTCAAGCAGAGACCCTACAGATTGAATCCTAAGTATAAGGAGAAAGTCAAGATTGAGCTCGATACAATGATGGAAGCAACAATAATTGAACCAGTTGAAGATTCTAAATGGATCAACCCTATGGTGGTTCAAGACAAGAAAATAAGAGATATCAGGATCTGTGTAGACCTGAGAAAGTTGAACGATGCATGCTTACATGATCCCTTTCCTACACCGTTCACAGACGAAGTGTTAGATAATGTTGGAGGACATGAGGTCTACTCCTTCATAGACAGATTTTCAGGATACCAACATATCAAGATTGCCAAAGAATATCGTCATAAGACCACTTTTGCAACAGAATGGGGATCTTACAAGTATACAGTGATGCCTTTCGGACTGAAGAATGCACCAACCATCTTTTCCAGGGTGGTGGTTGAAGCATTCAAAGAGTTTTTACACAAATTTTTGGAAGCATATTTTGATGTTTGGACTATCTTTAGCTTGTTGCAAAATCATATTGAATGTTTAAGACTAATGTTGGATAAGTGTAGGCAATTCCAGATTTCCCTGAATCTAAAGAAGTGAATCTTTTTATCACCTTTTGGAGTTTTTCTAGGACATATTGTATGCAAGCAGGTGTTGTTGGTGGATCCCTCCAAGATCGCCATTATTGTTGATCTACCTCCCTCTACTTCAGTGAGACAACTGTGCACCGCGTTGGGACATACATGATACTATAGGAAGTTCATAAAGGGGTATGAACAGATAACAACACCCATGGAGAAGCTATTAAAGAAAGTTTGTCATTTTCAATGGACAGACGAATGCCAACAGAGCTTCAACACACTGAAACAGAAGATGGTTACTGTGCCCATTTTGGTTTTCCTAGATTGGAGCAAGGAATTCCATGTGCATGTCAATGCCTCATCCATTGCATTAGGAGCAGTGTTAGCACAACCAAGAGCATGAGACATTGACCACCCTCTATCCTTTTCTAGCAAGAAGCTTTCCACAACTAAGATAAATTACACCAACACCGAAAGAGAAGGATTAGCTATGGTGTATGCACTACAGAAATTTTGACACTATTTGTTGGGAGGACATTTTAAGATGTTTAGTGACCAGTTTGCATTGAAATACCTAGTCACCAAGCCAGTGTCGAGGGGGAGAATATGCATATGGTTGTTGTTATTTCAAGAATATGATTTCAAGATCGTGGTTAAGCCAGGGAGAATGAACAATGGACCTGACCACTTGTCTAGGTTGCAGCATGGAGAGGAACCTACTAGTCTGGAGGATACATTATCGGATGCACAGCTGCTAGCCATCAAAAGATTCGATGTTCACTTTGTGGAGATAGTCCATTTACTGTCAACGGGAATGGCACCTAGTGACTACACAATTATTTAGAAGAAACAGTTGGTAGTGCGCGTGGCATATTTTTCACTTATAGTTGGACAACTATACAAGATGGGACCTGATGAGATATTAAGGAGATGTGTTATGGAGACAGAGAGACCATTGATCCTCACAGAATCACATGAAGGCATCGCAGGAGGACACTACGCAGGGAAAACAACATCGCAAAAGATTCTTAGGGCTGGCCTTTGGTGGCCTACTCTACACAAAGATGATAAAGAATACTATAAGGCCTATGATGTATGCCAGTGAGTTGGGAAACCATCCAGAAGAGATGAGATTCCTTTAGAACCTCAGCTGACCTTACATGCATTTGATAAATGGGCCATTGACTTCATGAGACCTATCAACCCACCAGGAAAGTGCACAGGAGCTAGATACATAATCACTGCAACATAGTACTTGACCAGATGGGAAGAAGCAAGAGAAATTAAGGACTGTAGTGAAACTATAGCTACACGCTTCATATTTGATGATATCATAACCAGGTTTGGATGCTCGAAGAACCTGATGAGTGATCAAGGCACACATTTGATTAATAATACTATTGAAGCCTTGATTCAGGAGTTTGAATTTCATCATCAGAAGAGCACACCATACGATCCACGGGTGAATGGGACAATCGAGGCATTCGACAAGATCATGGAGACATCACTGACAAAGATATGCAGTGTGAATAGGGATGACTGGGATTTGAGAGTACCAACAGTATTATGGGCCTATAGAACCACTTGCAAGAAGCTGACCATGCAAACTCCCTTCAAGTTGGTCTATGGTCTAGAAGCAGTTGTACCCATGGAATATTTGGTTCCTAGTCTAAGAATTGCAACTTTTATAGATATGGATGACATTGGCATTATGCAAGAGAGGCTTGCGCAGTTGGTTGAACTGGAAGAAGACAGATTTATTACAGGATTTCACCAGTAGGTTCAAAAGGAAAGAGAAAAGGCCTACCATGATAGGCACATCAAGAAGAAATCCTTCAAGCAAGGAGATATGGTATTGGCATATGATAGTAAGTTCATGAAGCATCCAGGGAAGTGCAGGACGCATTGGCTTGGGCCATATGAGGACATCTACATTACAAAAGGAGGAGATATGCAGTTGAAGACATTGTATGGAGAATGGAAGGAAGGATTAGTGAACAAGAGCCAATTGAAATTATACTATGACAACCAGCTACCTCGTAACTCACAGTAAAAGCATAAGGAAAAGGGTCTAGGTACCAGATGTAGTTGAAATTGGGTACCAGACTCAGAAAAGACAGTCTGGACAAGGAAGGAAGGAAGGAAGGAACAAAGGAAGAAAGGAAGGAAGGGAAGGACATAGTAGAAAGCACAGGCTGCCCTGCGTAGTCTGAAGACAAAGTCAAACAAAATATTTAGACCTTAAGTGCCTCAGGATGAGTCACATGTGATTTTTGGGGGCCTGTTGGCCCTTTGTTATGGAAGCAATTGAAGAACAAGGAAGAAAAGGCAAAATGCGAACTGCGCGGAAGACACAGTGACTGATATTGGGTCGAAGTGAACAAAAGAGAAGAAAATATGGAGCGAAGTAAGATAAAGCAAGACATTAGACAAGGAGATCAAGGAAGACAAATCAACAAGATAGATGGATCGAGGACAACTCATCAAGAGAAAGAAGATGTCAACAAGTGCTTTTGAGCACTGCGCGATAAAGAAGGAAAGACAGGCTGGCGAAGCCCTGAAAATCCAAGTCAAGTTGACCTAGGGTCTTAGACACCTAGGGTTTTGTCATTTAGGGTTTTAGACACCTAGGTTTCAGCCTAAGGTTTTCGATGAACTATTGTAATGTATAAATAGGGGTCAAGAGGGCCTGGGATGGGTTCCTTGTTGTTATGGGTGATTATTGTTGTGTGAGAGAGAAGTGTTGTGTGTGAGAGACTTCTCGTATTGTAAGATCTTCAGTTGGGTGTGAAGATCAACCCTATAGTTGGGTGCATAGGGAGGGGGGATAGAGAAGAAGAGAAAGAGAGAGAGATATACAAGCTAAGAGCATAGATAGAACTGTATGCTTTTACCTAATATACTATAAAGCACAGTTTTGTGGACGTAGCCCTAGAGAGAGGGTGAACCACGTATATCTTGTGTTATGTGTGATTGGTCTTCTATATTTTCCATTTGATATACTGTGATTGCATTACTATGTTAGATATGATAAATAGATGGACAGAGTAGATCTAAGATGATAAGTGACATATGAATGTTGTATTGTTCTGGTATTGGATCCACTTGATATTTCTCTTCGTCGTAGACATCACTATCCTACAACCCCCCCATAGCTGCTTCGGGTGAGACTGCATCTGCTTCGTAGGTGTAGCTGAAAGGGCCAATAGTTAGGGCTCATTGGTGCACTCTTGGAGATGAACCCTAGGTCTTCCCGTGTGCCAACAAATGGTTTTGTTGCCAGGAAAAAAATCTTCTTGAGGGAATGTCAAGGTGGTTCCCATCAAAGACAAATATTCAAAAGTGGATAGGGGATCAAGAAAAGGACTTCGATGAAGCCCAGAAAAAGAACCCTAATCTTAGTACAGATGATGGGTTGGAGAGACATATTTTTACTGATATACACGAGATATTGTTTGGAGCAATCCATCAGGAACTATATGAGTGGTTAGCCAAGTTGGAAAATACCCAGTTTGAGGTCAGATATAGACCTCCTATAGTTTGGACATCGACACTGATCACGAAGGTCAAGAGATTTGATAATGCCATGTCGAGAGCAGTGGATCATTGGTTCGATAGCACCATTGGGGCTACATCATTGAGTTTTCTATTGACAGAGTAGAGTCATACAGCCAGGCCAAGAGTTATTTTTTTAAGGGACCCAGAGGAAATTTTTTACATTTTATGAAGTTGAGAATCAGGATGTTATTGCATGAGAAGAACATATTGAAGATACAGTAGATTGGTCGAATCTAAAAAAGATAATGTTTAGGAATTTAGATAGCGACAACAACACAGAGGCTAGACATACAAGCAGTGGGAGAGTGTTCAAATAAGTCCATCTGGCGAACTTATTCAATAAAAACTACGGAGACAAGGGTTTCTACAATGGAGAAGAGGCAGACCTAACAGATGAAGAGTATTCAGAACCCGCTAGCGCAGAGGAAAAGGAAGCTGAAGAACTTCGTCAGGATGAGCCAAAAACCTCAAAAACTATGCAGAATATTGAAGTAAGTACTATTAATACTGATGTTGGTTCAACAACATTAAGCAATTAGAGTAATCAAAGTTACTAGACTGTTTAGAGTACTATTACTAGTAGTCCACCACATACTCAGACACAAAACCTAGGCAGCTCTATGGAAGATGAGATGAGGCTTCCATCTTTAGGGGAGATGGATCTGAAGATCCTGATCAATACTGGTTTCTATGTGAAGCTATATGGAATATTAAGAATGTCACCGATGAGGCTGTTAAAATAACCCATTTTAGCACTACCCTAAGGGACCGCGCACTGAGTTGGTACATGACGCTTGTAGAAGGACTTGCACAACCTAAGATGCTAAATGAGATCAAGAATGCATTGATTGCAGAGTTCAAGAAACCCAAATCAGAGTCACAATGTATTACATAGATGAAAGAGATCAAGTAGAAGGTAGCCGAACCTGTTTGGGAGTTCGATCAGAGATTCAAGACCTTAACAAGCCGATTGACTTTTCAGATCCTGGATGAGCAGAACAAGGAATGGTTCATTGCTGCCTTCTTACCACACATCAGAGTTCCTCTGATGCATCAGAATATTTCTTCACAAACTGAGGCACTGGAGATTTCCATGAAGTTAGAATCAACCCCTATAAGAGAATCAAACTCAAGTATGAGTTAGATCTTGAATCAACTGACTAGTTTGTCTTTGCAGGTTGAAGATATGAAGAAAGACAAAGGAAAAGATAAAAGAGAATATTGCAGGTTGAAGATATGAAGAAAGACAAAGGAAAAGATAAAAGAGAATAGATCTGGTGTGTTAGATGCAAGTCAGAAGGGAATGGCAAGGATAACTGTCCCCTACTCCATGAATACTTGTCCTCTAGAGCTCAGATTCCTTTGAAGCAAGTCAACTTACCCTGGTGTGAGGTATGCCGAAATAAACATCGTACTGGTGAGTGCCATTACATGCAAAAATATGTCCAGACACCGAAAAATTTGTATTGCACGTTCTGTAAGTCTGTGGGACATGATTATAGGGATTGTAGGGCTTATGATCTCATGCATGAAAAGTCAAGAGATATATACAAAATTCAAGGAGAAGTACAACGAGAAGGAAACACTATGCAGTATAACTCCCCTGGGAGAGGAAAGTTCAATCCTCGTGGTGGATTCATAAGATGAGGACGAGAAGGAGGAATGGGTTGAGGCCGATGATAGATAATCTGTTATAACTACGCACAACCAAGACACTTGGCAAGGGACTGTCATAACCCTTGTACCACTTGGCACAACCAAGACACTTGGCAAGGGACTGTCATAACCCTTGTACCACTTGTAACTACTGCAACTCTTTCGAACACGTTATCAAGGAATGTATAACATTGTTGGCTAAACTTCAGGAGAAACAAGGACCTCAGTAGAACTCGCAAGTGCAACTGATATATGCTGAACCTCATAGAGAAGACCCTAGAGTCGCTGTTATCACTAGAGGAGGAAATGTTACGAGAGAAGACAGACTGATCCAAGGAAAGACTACAAAAGATTTAGGAATCAGAAAATCTACAGAGAAGACACAAATGTTTGATGCAAAGAAAGAATGACAAATATTTGAGGAAGCATATTTTTACTGATATACATGAGATATTCTTTGGAGGAATCCATCAAGAGTTATACGAGTGGTTAGATAGGTTAGCAGATACCCAGTTTGAGATAATATCTAGACCTCCTATGGGTTGGATATCGGCACTAATAAGGAAATTCAAGAGAGTTGATAACGTCGTGTCACGAGCAGTATATCACTGGTTTTATAGAACGATTGGAGGGTACATCACCAAGTTTTTTGTTGACAGAGTAGAGTCATATATCCAGGCTGAGAGATATTTCTTCAAGGGACCCAGAGGAAAATTTTTACACTTTCCGAAGTTGAGGATCAAGATGCTATTACACGAGAAGAACATCTTGAAGATAAAGTATATTGTTCATATTTAGAAAAGCTAATGTTCAAGAATTCAGACAACGACAATGAAACAAAGGCTGGACATACGCATAGTGGGAGAGAATTTAGAGAAGTTCATATTGAGAACCTATTTAAGAATAACTATAGGGACGAGGGTTTCTACAGTGGAGAAGAGGTAGATCTGATAGACGAAGAGCATTTAGAACCCACTAGGGCAAAGGAAGGGAAAGCTAAAGAACCTCATGCGGACGAGCCAAAAACTTCAGGAACTGCGTAGACTACCAAAGTAAGTACTATTATTTCTCCAGTCGATTTAGTAGCATTAATAAATTAGAGTAATCCAGGCCACTAGAGAGTTCAGATCACTATCACTAGTAGTTTGCTACATACTCAGACATGAAACCTAGGAAGATCTATGTCAGATGAGATGAGGCTCCCTATCTTTAGGGGAGATGGATCTAAAGATCCTGATCAACGTTGGTTTCTGTGTGAAGCCATATGGAATATTAAAAATGTCATCGATGAATCTGTTAAAAGAAATCAATTTAGTACTACACTTCAAGATTGTGCACTGAGATGGTACATGAAGCTTGTCCAAGGACTTGCACAACCTAAGACGTTGAATGAGATCAAGAATGCATTGATTACAAACTTCAAGAAACCCAATTTGGAGTCACAATGTATTACAGAGCTGAAAGAGATCAAGAAGAAGGTAGCTGAACCTGTTTGGGAATTCGATCAGAGATTCAAGACCTTAACAGGCTGATTGACTTTTCAGATCCCAGATGAGAAGAACAAAGAGTGGTTCATTGTTGCCCTCTTACCACACATCAGATTGCCTCTAATGAAACAAAATATTTCCTCATAGGCTGAGGCACTGGAGATCTCCATGAAGTTAGAATCAACCCCTATGGGAGAATCCATCTCAGGTATG
>CBVK0100036834.1:0-10695 GCA_900067695.1 Picea abies | reverse complement strand
TTGATGATTACTCACGCTATACTTGGGTTTATTTTCTTAGACAAAAGTCTAAATATTTTACTATCTTAAAGACATCAAAGCTCTAGTAGAGACACGAAGTAGGAATAAAATCAAGATCCTCCGTACAGACAACGGAGGGGATTATATCAACAAATATGTTTAGAATCTTTGTCGTGAAGCTGGTATCCAGTTGCAACACACAATTCCATACACTCTATTATTACATGAAGTTGTCATGGGTCAATTTTCTCCTTAGGTTTTAATTTTTACCCATTAGCATTTTTAAGTTTGTTTTAATTTTCTTTTTATGATTTTCTTAGGTTAGTCTAATCAAATAAAGGCTTGGGACTTGGTTCACATTTTGACCCACACCTATGGTTTATATCCTAGGTTCATTTTGTGGTTTATATGCTTGACTCATCACTTGACTTGACATCTAGCACTATCAACCCCATGACTCTACAAACCTGACAAGTCACTTTATCCATTCATATACTTGATCCTTTCCACGCTGTCCCTTTTCCTGTTATGGAGTCAAACCAAAATTTGTAAAGTTCACTACCAACTCACTAGGTTTTTTCTTAGCACATCTTTGTGCAGTCCTCTTTACCATCATTCGCCATTATGGATGTGATGTGATGTATTTTATTTTTTTCAGCACCCTTTTCTTCAAAAGGAATATTGTGATTTAGTAATTTATGAAAATTCTAGATGTTTACCAAATTTTAAATCCTACTCCTAGCTCAACGTTGTTGAAAATACTAGTCCAGACAGAGCTGTCGACTATGCTACATAATTGATTGTCTGAGGTGAATTGGAAACTAAGGTGGATAAAAATGACTCTAGAATTTCTGCAGATCATCCATTATCAAGATACAATGTCCAGGTACTTCATGAGCCATCTAGATCTTTTGAAGATATTTAAAGTGTTTTGTCTAATCTTTTGGTAGCACCTAGAGCTGCAAACTACAGCTTCTCCCATCTACCAACTCCTTTACCTCTGTTGCCACAGACTTTGAGCCATCTGCAGGATGAATTTTTCCTACACTGAAATCAAGACAATTTGTTTCAAATATTTGATTTCCCATTTATCCTCTTGGCTCATGTTGTCCACACTGTGCTACATAAAAATGCTACCAAAACTGGGCTACGGATCCCCTGTTCCAACACTACAATTTCCCTGTTAAATCGGTGCCATCTTATTTGTTCACAGCTCTAGCATTAGCCTTCCTTATTCACTGTGTCATCCTAAATTTTAATTTCAAAGTCTACTTGTAGTGAGGAGGATAGAAGCCCTTGCCTTTTAACCAAATGATGACACTGTATAGTGGCCTTATGCTAGCTTAAAATTGGATAGTGTTGTCTTTCTTCATATCATTTCTCTGAGGATCTTCTCTCGCATTTTCAACCATCAAAATAGTCTTCTATTGTTCATAAGTGAATTAAAGGAAAGTCTTGTAAGAACAATTAAGGATCACCTTCAAAGCTTAAAAGACATTTTCCTTTGCTGGGTTTCCTTACCTCTCATAGCATTACATTTTTGACCTCCTTCTTTTATCCATGGATACACCCCAAAAAAATAAATATCATAAGGGTGGGAGTGTGGTCAGGACCGAGCCTTCTCACATGCACCTTTTTTATGTTGATCCTTTTAGTCTCTAATTTTTCTTTTGATTTAGTGAGAAACTCTAATCCTAAACCCTCCATACCTGCACATCATTGTTTTCTTTCATTTGAATTTAATATTTGTTTTGAGTTTGTTATGTTTCACATTTTAGCTTTTTGAATAATTTCCTTAAGTTTGGGGATTTAAGACATGGTTTTATCACATTTTAGCTTTTTGAATAATTTCCTTAAGTTTGGGGATTTAAGACACGATTTTACAAGATTTGTCACATCATATGCCCATTTGAATCCTGCAAATTCAAATTTCTGCCAAGTCATTAATAACACTTCTAGAATAACATTATTCTCGTAGCGCTAATGTAATCATGCCATGATAAGCGTTAGCCACCCTATTTTTGTTATGATTACACAAATCGTGGACCGATAATCCACATGTGTCCCACGATATCACTTGAATAAATTATACAGTTCAAACCGTTACATGATGGGATCATTCTGTACCTACAAAGACACATTTCAAATCAGTTCAATTCCCAAACATCATTATATGACCCTGTCACTCATTGTTTTGATTTTGTTGAATTATAGGAGCATGTATCTTTCAAAAGAAATTGTTGTATGCTAACAGTTACAGGTTGTAAATTCAACTTCTGACAGTACCGAGTTGCAGCATTGTATTATCGATATGGCACCTACGAGAAGTGGGAAAATTTTCAGGTCAAAACCTAAGGGCACTGAGCTCCTCGAAGCAGATCCGTAGATGGCACAAAGGTTTAAAGACGTTGGCTGGTTTGAATTCTTCACCACCTTCCAAGGTCATGGTGAACATATATCTATGGTGTTTGCACAAAACTTTGATGGTTTCGAAGTGGTGATCATAAATTTGTTGATGATGGTGACAGAAAAATCCATCGCCAGATATTGTAGATTGGTAGTTGGAGGAGAACGATGGGGGAAAAAGAAGCATGTAGTCACAAAGTTTGTTAATCAATTCTCGCTACCAGATAAGAAAAAACTGGATTGGAGAAAAGGTGTCCCTCACAGCTAGATTAGACAAGAATGAAATACTTCTTTAATCATTATCCATAGGTATATCACCTACGAAGGCAGATTCTCATTGGTTTACATCTATCATATTAGGTTGTTAATGCATCTAAACATAGACTATCCTTTAAATCTGCCTTACTTTCTACTCAAAATCCTGACAAAGATGTCAAAAAGGGTGCAGTCACATGCCACCACTACAAAAGGTAGATTGTTTCATCAAGTCCTAAGTAAGACTCTGGTAATTTCTTCTCTGAGGGAAGTACAAAAACCATGGAACTGGTTGATCCAATCCCTAAATATTGATCCATAACCCATCGAATAGAAAAGAGGAAAATGGAAAAGGGATGTTACACAGAAATGAAGTATTCCAGTTGATGAAACTCCAATTAAAGAGGAAATGAATGCCATCAGGGTGACAAGAACCAACAGAGGTAAGAGACCCTAATTGAATACAAAAATCGAAAAGTTTTCTGAGGAAAATGTAAAAATAGAAGAAGATTTGGATGAAGATTATGATGTTAAAACCACAGTCAAGCATAAATCACTAGCAACCAATAAGAAAGGTGTTGCAGTCAAAAGGAAAAATAAGAAGTATGTGCCTGTGTCTCAAAAACCTAGGAGAAATTCTACTAGAGTTACGAACAAATACAGGGTATGGTCCAAAGTTATGTTCGATCCCTCAATAAAAGAAGAAGATGTCATAATTATAGAAGATCATTCTGAGGACGCTAAAGTAGGTATAAAAAAAAGGCAGGGAAACCTCCATTACTTAAAGAACCAACAGAAAGAGGTAGGCAAACTACTCCATTCCCTACAGGACCTGTAACAAGAGCTACTACCAGATTGTCAAGAGATAAAGAATTCACTAAAGGTATCAGTAGGGTTCCTGAAAATAAAGAAAGCAACCTTGTAGATTCAAACCACATATCAGATATGCCTGAAGCCATGGATTCATCTAGTTCAGATGAAGAGCACAACTTAGGATTGGCTTCTAAATACCAAATTAAATTGAGAGAACCTAAGGTTTCCATAGATTTGAATGAGCCTGCACCTGCAGAAGAGTTCCCCGAATTCAAGGTTAAGATCAGAATTGATAAAGAAAGGATCAGAGAACTGCAGAAGATGGTGAAACAATTGAAGAAAGAGAAGGATCATGAAGAGAAATGGAGTGTCAGGTAGCAAGAAAAGATACAGGGTTTCAAGAGGAAGAAAAGAGAGAAAATAGCATTTCTCAAAGAGATCAAAGAAATAAATTTCAAACTCTATTGGCATAACATCGTACTCACCACAAAGCTCAAACAAAAGAATCTCAAAGCTAGTGTTGTTGTCATACCTTAATATCTTTATGAAGGATTTGGCACACTTTCAATTTTGATGTTTACCAGGGAACAAGGAAAGATTTACTTATTTTGTCTTGTGAAAGGAAAATACCTTGAAATGCTTGACTAGATCAAACCAATTCCTATTTTGTAGGATCGAATGTATTGTTGAAAGGATCATTTGAGATTAAGTATTTTGTAGGATCGAATGTATTGTTGAAAGGATCATTTGAGATTAAGTTGTTGAGATAATATCTATTTTTGTGAGGTAAATGATCTTTTTGAGCTAAACTCCCAAGTAGATAGATGCTCATCATATCTTATCATTGATAGAATACTAGAAAGTAGGATCTGATATATTTTGGATAGGTTAAGTAGGCAGAAGAAAGACTCTATCCGGGTCGAAAAATTGGAGATCCAGGGGACCTATTTTGAAACTCCTTGTAAGACATTCCTGTTCTATTTGACACTTAATAGCAAAGACATATGGATGGTTAGACTCTCTTTTCTACTCAATTCTTCTCTCTTCATGCGTGATCTCATTATTTGAATTGCAATGCATTTTTTTTCTTGATTATCAATTGATACAATAAAGACTTTGTTGTGGTGATTATTTTCAAGTTTTGATTTTAGGCTGATGTTCTTGTTTCTTAATGATATTTTGAGATAAGGATTTCATGTGAGGTTGACAAATTGAAAACTTCATTTTCTCTTTTCCTTATTTGTATAATTCATCTATGTGACTACATTTTAGCCAGTTAATGGGATATCTTCTGTTCTTATTCTGAATTTCTTGTTTATTTTAAAACCTTGAACCAATTTTCAACCACCTTATTAAAAAACCAAACCATAAAAACCCTCAAAATACTTTTGCAATAATCTAATAATGCCCTAGATTTCCCTCTCACTTTCAAATGAAACTTTAGGGACTAACAAAGCCTATGATCAGGGATGTTTTCCAAAGGGTTGATTTCCTATCTTTATGTCAAAACATGCAGAGTGGACACCCTGAAGCAGCAAGGTAGTTTGATTTAAAATTTGATGGCCCTAAGACCAAGGTAGGAACCCTTGATTTGGAGGTATCTAAGGCCACCATTGCATAATCCATTGAGATACCCAACACTGGTGAGAGGTGGTTCAAATCTATGACCCTTAATTCAACCTTTTATAAGTATTCCTAAAGCCAGACTATCAGAAAGACAATTTGTCTAAGGGACTGCCTATGAGCCACCTAGTTGAGGGTTTTGATAAAATGTTGAAGATTATCTAGAGGTAATTTACATGTGAGGGCATATTTAACATGATATACCAGTGTCACATTAGGCTATTGTTGCATTTCAGAGGAAAGGATTTAATGAATATCCCTTTTTATTTGTTCATAAGTATGGGAAAGATGGATGATATGGTCCAAGTCAAGTCCAAGTTTGTGGACACTAGTGTTTTCCACTCTGGGTTGATCAGGATGTTGGTTATGTAAGATTTGAAGAAAATAAACCTTTCTTGGGAATAGTTCATTGTCTCTGCCAATATGCAACTAGATATATCCTCCACCCCTCAATCCAGGGTGTAGAGATCTTTTCCAGATAGTAGTGTTTCGCAAGCATAAACAAGTAAGAAGAGAAAGAGAAAACCTACTACCCAAGAAAAAGAAAATCCTAAGGATTTGAAGAAGAAGAGAGGGAGGTCGATCACTCCCCACAAAGAGAATTTTCACCTCATCCTGCACCTAAACTGGAAGAAGTTCCTTCATCAACCAAAACCATAGCCAAGAAGGGGGGGAAATTGCATTTCCCTTCACCTGCTGCAACAACTAAGACCAGGATTTTTGAGGTCATGACCAAACAATATGTTCAAATGAAAGACAAAGTTAAGGGGGAAGCTACTGAGAATCCTATTGAATTCATAAACATCAACTCTCCCCCTGATAATCCAACTTTCAATTGATTGATTAGGCAACTCAGGGATGATAGAAAAGAAGTTTCACGTTTGAAGGCAAAAATTTTGACTGAGAGAAGGAAGATGAAGGAGCTCATGGACATGTATAATGAAACCCTTGATTTGGATAGGTTTTTATCAATAATATTCTTGCGTATCCATGGGAAACTTAAGACTTTGTACATGCAAAACAAAAGCATTCAGTCCCAAAACAGAAAGCTCAAAGAAGAATTGCAGCCCTTCAAAGATGATCTAGCCCAGAGGAACTTAAATGTTCTAGCACAAGCTGCAATAGAAAGAAATTGCCTTGTAGTAGAGAGGAGTGCTCCTGCAAAATAAAGAGATGTTCCTATGACAGAGGGGAGTTCTCCGTCATAAGGAGGAGTGTCAGATTGAGAAGGTAAATGGAGAAGATGATAGATCTATTTTTGGTGGTGATTACTTTTTGCAAGCATGAAGTGTTAAGGGAAATATTATATTATCACCTACTAGAGGCATGCACATGATCATATTCATCTACTAAGGATTTTTGTGTTTTTGAGGATTCATTGCATAACACAGGAGAAACATAGAGATTTTGTAGTGCCTAGAACTACAGAATCATCTACACAAACTATTCTATAGTTTCACTACCAAAGGTGCTACAAAATCACCTATCCAGACATAAAAAAGGTGCTACAAAATTCTCAAAGGAGTTTTACAAATGGGCACTACAGAATCTGCAGAGCATTTTTATAGGAGGGAGATAAGAAATCTGTTACTCAATGTGCTATGGAATCAGCTGCAGAACAATTTTAAAGAGGTGTGCGCTATGAAATTTTCTACCATATGTGCTACAAAATGGTCCTACGAACTGACTGTTACAATCAATAGTTTTGAATTCATTGCTTCTTTTTGGCTTTGATGATTTGGAGGGAACCAAGGATGAATAGGTAGCAACTAGAGTTCAACATACAATCTTGGAGGACACATGGCACTGGATAATATGCACCCAAGAAACAACAAAGAATGTCATTCATATCTTGTTAGAGTTGCTGCCAACAAGCTCCTTTATTTTAGCATTTTGTTAGATCTACTTGTACAGATGTTAGAATAGTATATTTTTGTGGAGAATATTAGGATAGGAAGGCCATCTCACACCTCTAGTTTTTTTCTACTATTTTGGTTATAAATACATTAGATGAATGATATTTTGAGTTTGAATGGTTGAGAAGAGCTCCCTATTTTGTAATATTTTGACTAAACATAGTTTTTCTCTAGTTATGTATGAGACTTGAGATATTTTCATTAATAGAAGTCGACCTCTTTTCATCATATTGTTTCTTCTTACTCTGAAAGTTTCATGATTGGATGGTCCATATGAGATGTTGTGGTTCTTTTATAGTGGATGTTTGATTATGAAGCTTCTATGAATGTTTTTCATTCTTTTAAACTTGAAGTTCAAGAAGTTCTTGTGACTGAGTTTTTCTTCACCTAACTGCTTGAAGGCCTGATGCTTACAGTAGAATTCTCCACCTTCCTCACTAAGTCTTCCTTCTATTCACTGTTATCCTTAAACCAGTGACTGAATTTAATCAAAACCTCATTTTCTTATGCATGCTAGCCCATATTTTTGTGTTAAAACATTCTTATGCATTTTCTTATGCATGCTAGCCCATATTTTTGTGTTAAAACATTCTTATGCTAAGTTTTGTCCATTTGACCTTTAGTCATTATTTTACATATGCAAACCTTTTGATGGGTACTGGGATTATCCTCTTTCAATATGAGGGTGATTCTCAGTTCTAACACACTCCAAAGTATAATGGAGTTTTTAAAAGGAAGAACAGGTCTCTGAAGGAGATGACGAGTTGAATGTTGCATGCAAGATCACTTCCTTCCAATATTTGGGTTGAGGCACATAAATTTGTTGCTTACATACATAACAGAGCACCTCATAGATTTGTTGAAGAAAAGACACCTTTTGAATCTTGGACAGGTGACAAACAAGATGTCACACACTTCTGCATATTTAGATCTAGAGAATGGGTTCATATCCCTTCTAAAAAGAGGAAAGCCTTAGATCCGCATAACACACCTTGCATCTTTGTGAGATATCCAGATGATGTGAATGGGTACATATTGATTGATCCCTCTACATACCGAGTCACCATTGAGTGCAATGTTTAGTTTGAGGAGATTCCTTTGCATGCACCTCCAGTGCAACATGTAGAGACTCTTGTGCTTCCATCAGTTCCAGACATCATAGATGATAATTCCACACATGCAGATGCTACATATTCAGAGGATTTTGTACATGTAGATGAGTAGGTAGTACATCCAAATGGGTAACCAATTTCAGAACTTCAAAAGATTCCCAAGTGGGCACAATCCACACTTTAGGCAGTAGGCAACATTGTAGGGGATCCATTGGATTCGAGGAGGACTAAATATCAACATGTGGATCCTTCTCATGTACTTTCAACTTATAAACCATCGATTCCCATGCATTTTTATATGGTTGAATCTTCTGATCGACATACCGAAAGTGAGACTCTTGGAAATATATTATGGGAAACATCCATGCAGGAGGAGCATGACTCTCTTCTAGAAAATCAGACTTGGGATATGATTCCACTTCCACCAGGGAGGAAACTTTTCAGATGCAAATGGGTCTATAGGACCAAGAGAGTAGAAAATGGTCAATTGATTAGGTACAAGGATCGATTAGTTTCAAAATTATTTCAAAAAATTCATGGGATAGATTATGATGAGACCTTTTCTCTTGTAGAAAATATGGAATCCATTCACTTGGCTCTAGCCATTGCAGTAGACAAAGGATGGGAATTTCAATAGATGGATGTGAAGAATGTTTTTCTTCATGGTGACCTTTCAGAGGAGATCTACATGGAGCAACCATAGGGGTTCATTTAGAACTCATCTTTAGTATGCAGAATGAATAATTCTCTCTATGGTCTCAAGCAGGCACCTAGAACATGGTATGAAAAGATGGATTCTTAATTGATTTCACATGATTTTGTTAGATGTAAATATGATTCTATTGTTTACATGTTGAGGAATACTAAATCTGTGATGATCTTATTAGTCTATGTTGATAATCTTTCGATCACTGGTAGCTCTACTTCATCCATTTCTTTGGCCAAATATATTTTTCATGGCAGGTTCTTTATGACAGACATGGGTCCACTACATGTCTTTCTTGGTTTTGATATTAGTGAATATGATTTTGACATAAAAATTTCTCAGGCTAAGTATGTCAAGGATATTTTGGATGGATTCCACATGACATACTGTAAATTTGCACCTACACCCTTCTTATCTTGGATCAGACTTGATGATGGTGGGGAAACACCATTAGTGGAAAACACTTTGTATCAAAAGTTGGTGGGGAGTATTTTGTACCTCACCCAGACCCATCTAGATATATCATATTTGGTAGGAGTAGTTTATAGATACATGCAGGAACCCCATGATCTACATTGGAAGGATTCCAAGCGCATCCTTAGATATGTTCAGGGCACCATGAGCTATGGGATTCAATATGTAACTGGTTGTGCATTAGATATCATAGGCTTCACAGATTTAGATTGGGATGGTGATAGAAAAAATCGCAATTCCATGTCCGTGTACACTCTCATTTTGGGGTCAGGCCCAATTTGTTGGTCAAGTTAGAAGCAATCAACCATTGTTTTGTCTTCCGCAAAGGCCGAGTACAGAGGAGTAGTAAACTATGTCATTCAAACACTTTGTCTTTAGCACTTCCTTACCAATATTGGTATCCAGTTTCACTCTTCGAGTATCATATGGTGTGAAAATCAGAGTACACTAAAATTTTGCAGAGATCCATTACAGTGACAATGAACCAAACACATTGAGGTCCACATGCATTTCATCATAGATCTAGTACATGACAGGATCATTGATTTGCAGTTTTTTCCTTCCTCTGAACATACTGTCGACATCTTCACCAAGACCTTAACTGAGCAAAATTTTCAGACTTTGCGGGATTGTCTTGCAGTGAAGAACACAGTTTCCTAGTAGCTTCCTTTTCTTCTTTTTATGCATTGTCTTTTGAGGAGGGGTTTTGTTCCGACGTGGTTTTCCCTCTTTCCTCATTTGTATTCAATTTTCATTATTTGCATTGTACATGAGTACCTAATATGGCCTAGTAGCTGGGACTGATGTTTTACTCCATAATGATGTTCACGGGGGGTGTTGGATAAATTTATATTTTTGGCACACTAGTTTAGTGGGAGTAACACTAGTTAGCGGGAGTTAACTGAGTAGTTCTATTTTAGACTTTCTAATTTTATACAATCACTATTATGCATGAATTCCTAATTATAGGATGTCATTGCTTATATGAGTGAAGAAAACTCACTCATTGACTAGATCATAATATACATTGATTCTCATTCTTCATGTTGTATCTCTCTTCCTTTTATTGATAAGATTTGTTTGTGTATGATTTAGCTAGGTCTCTTGTGCATGTTTCCATGAAACACTGACATGATCTACTCAGAAAAAGTAACAAGAAGAACAAAATCTTCATGGTATCCTCCATGGAAGATATCCTTCCTAGAGTTTAGGTTAGTAACCAAGAACGTCTCCTAAAGGAGATCAACTTCATATTCTAAACAATAAGCATTTACATAAGAACAAGAATATCTTCTGGAGAGTAGATCAACAAGTGTATTTCTAGTATTAAGGGGTTGGTATAATGATCATAACTTCAATAGATCAAGATGAAACATAAGATCATAATAAT
>CBVK0100036809.1:0-15784 GCA_900067695.1 Picea abies | reverse complement strand
CACTCCTTAAATTCAATGGAAACATCCTATTCTTAGTCATTTGGATTTTTCCAATTAGTTTCCTACTAGGTGATTTATCTAAAATTAAGCATGTTGAGCCTTTGAATAAGACATTGTATCCATGCTCCATCAATTTTCCTACACTCATATGTGTTTCAGGTTTGGTACATAGTAGACATCATGTGTGTCTTTCTTCTGATCTTTCCTAGTTATAACATATCTAATTCCTTTTCATAGATATTTTACTTGAGAATTAACACCTAGATTAATTTAATATTTGATAGTAGTATCCATGCTAGAAATCAAATCTTTGTTAGTTGTCATGTGATTATTCTTGCCACTGTCCAACAACCAAAGGTACTTGGAGTGACCTTCTTCAGAGGTATGGAATGAAAGAAACATTGCATCAAATGATTCTCCTTCATTGTTGGTTACATTTGGTCTACCTTTATTCTGATCTGACTGCTTCTTAATTGTATTCACTCTCATAGTGACCATACTTTTTGCAATAGTAACATTGAATTATTTACTTGTCTATTCATTTTCTCCCTCTTTCACTTTGATTATTTGAGTCTTTAGATTGTTTTTGTTGTTCCTTTGTGTGTCTGTCTTCTGCATTTTGATTACCTTTTCCTATTCCTCTTTGATTTGTCCCTATGTTTTCTCTGCCTATGCCTTTGCTGAAAGAATATTGAGTCTTCAAAGAATGTTGCATTGACCCTTTTTCCAACTTGATTCTAGTTTCATGGGACATGAGTGATCCCATCATTTCTTCTACAAAGAAGAATGTTAGATATTTGGATTCAAGAATGGATGCTACAACCATTTCAAATTTTTTGGGAAATCTTCTCAGAACTTTTTCAAAAATACTATGATCTTCAATATGTTCACCAGTTAGTATGATCTAGTTTACAATGCCAATCACTCCGGTCATGAACTGGTCGACATTCTATGTGTCATTCATCTTTATAGTTTCAAACAGATTTCTCAAAGTCTGAAGTTTGATTTTCTTCACCTTGTCATTTCTTGGGTAGGTAGATTTGAGAATGTCCCAAGGTTGCTTTGTTGTGGAAACTCTAGTTATTTTTGATAAATGGATTCATCTATTGAATTTTGAATCCAGTATTTGACTTTATTTTCTTTCTTCCTATGTTCTACTCCAAAATTCTTCTTTGGATTTGTCATGGTAGCAAGGTCTATTGGTGGTGCCTCTGTGAAGCCATTCTCTACAAGCTCCCAAAATTCGTGAGCTTGGAGGAATGATTTCATTCGCAAGAACCAAAACTCGTCATTCTTTCCAACAATAAATGGCCCTTGGGTTTGGCCCTAAATTGCTTGAGGCATCCATTAAAAAGAATCTTATAGAACTGAATATTTAATGAAAATACATTAATCATTGTGGGAAAATAATTGTAGCATATGTTCTTGAAATCACTCAAAAAATATCACCACGGATATATAAAAAAATATCTCCATTTTATTCCCCACCAAAAACAAGCCACTCAATTTGACTCACACCAATATAAAATCGCACATCCATTTCAAATCTTTCCATAAATTTTAAAAAATATGGAATAATTGCTTCAAAATTGCAAGTTTGAATATTGTGATACCTCGAACAAATGTGAGTTCAATGTCGATAAAAGGGAAGGTGAAGAAATATTTCATTCGATCCCTAAATTAAATATTGGTTGGTATGTTTTGTGTCTTTTTTAGACACATTCCCAAGTTTTGTTCCTTTTGTGGATTCAATTTCCTCACTCTTGGTTTCTACCCAATGTTCCTCTTTTACTACTTCTTCAAAGAACGTTGGATAACAAGATAGTAATTCCAAATGAGCTTGTTGTTCATAAATTTCCCTTATCTTCTTGTTCGCATATTTTTTGTTGAAGAGAATGATTCACTATTGGAAGAATAACCATTTCTGGAACCATTTTCAGAATGTTCGTGTTGTCTTTGAACCTATAATATTGGTAGTCTTGGTGGATGTGCTTGTTGTTCTAATTTTTTTGTTTGATCATCAATACGTTGGAATGGATTTTCACTATCCAATGGATCATTTTCTTTCTCACTTGATGATTTATTGTAAACGAATTTGAAATCCCTGCTTATCGGGAATTTCTTTGTGACTAGATTATAAAGTCTGCAAGATTTTAATTGTTCACTATACCGTATGAAGATGCATTTTTCAATTATGTTGTCAAGCTTCTTTCTTAGTTCTTCGGGGATATGTGCAAAATAAATGCATCCAAAAGTTCTTAAGTGAGACACATTTAGCTTAGTGCCACTCCATGCCTCTTGAGGTACTTTATCCTTGACACTTGTTGTAGGAGATATGTTCTAGATGTACATTGAATAGGCAACCGCTTCAACCCAATAGTCATTGGATAAATTATTTGCTTTGAGCATACTTCTAGTGATGTTCATGACGGTCTGGTTTTTTCTTTCAACCACTCCATTCTATTGTGGAGTATACTTGTTTGTAGTTTGCATTATGATTTTTTGTTGTCTACAAAAATATACAAAGTCTTTTGAGTCGTATTCTCCTCCTCCATCTGGCCTAAGCACCTTCACAAATTTTCCACTCTATTATTCTACTTTAGCTTTGAAATCTATGTACTTTGAAAAGGTGTGATATTTATATTTAAGAAAATAAATCAAAATTTTCCTGCTAAAATCATCAATAAAGGTTAGAAAATAAAAAAATTCCACCCATGGATTGAGTTTGCATTGATCCACAGAGGTCTGTGTGAACCAATTAAAATGTTATTTTTCTCTATTGGAGGATGTTGGAAATATGTCTCTGTTATGCTTTCCAAGTATACAAATTTCACAAGGACTATATTGATATTCAAAAATGGAAGACCTCTAACACTATATGTTTTTGAAGAAGACTGGAACTTTTAAAAGGAATATAACAAAAAATAGCATGCCATAAGAGAGTGTCATATGTATTTGAGACATTTTGGGCATATGGTTGGAACAAATTGACACTCCTTAAATTCAATGCAAACATCCTATTCTTAGTCATTTCGATTTTTGCAATTAGTTTCCTACTAGGCGATTTATCCAAAATTAAGCATGTTGAGCCTTTGAATAAGACAGCATATCCATGCTCCATCAATTTTCCTACACTGAGATTGTGTTTCAGGTTTGGTACATAGTAGACATCATGTATGTCTTTCTTCTCATCTTTCCTAGTTAGAACATATACAATTCCTTTTCATAGAGATTTTACTTGAGAATTAGCACCTAGAGTAATTTCATATTTGATAGTAGTATACATTCTAGATATCAAATCGGTGTTACCTGTCATGTGCTTATTGTTGTCGTTTTCCAACAACCAAAGGTACTTGGAATGACCATCTTCAGAGGTATGGAAATAAAGAAACATTGCTTCAAATGATTCTCCTTCATTGTTGGAGACATTTGCTCTGCCTTTATTTTGATCTGACTACTTCTTAACTACATTCACTCTCATAGTGATTGTACTTTTTGCAATAGTAACATTGAATTATTTACTTTCCTAACCATTTTCTTCCTCTTTTTGTTTGATTTTGTGAGTCTTTAGACTGTTTTTGTTATTCCTTTGTGTGTCTGTCTTAAGCATTTTGATTACCTATTCCTATTCCTCTTTGATTTGTCCTTATGTTTCTTCTACCTATGCCTTTTCTAAAACAATATTGAGTCTTGAATGCATGTTGCATAGACCTTTCTTCCAAGTTCAGTCTAGTTTCATGGGACATGAGTCATCCCATCATTTCTTCTACAAACAAGAAGGTCAGATATTTGGATTCAAGAATGGATGTTACAACCATTTCAAATTTGTTGGGCAAGCTTCTTAGGAGTTTTTCAAAAATACTCTAATATTCAATATGTTCACCAGTTAGTCTGATCCGGTTTACAATGCCCATCACTCTAGTCATGAACTGGTCAACATTCTATGTGCCAATCATCTTTAGAGTTTCAAACTGATTTCTCAAAGTCTAAAGTTTGATTTTCTTCACCTTGTCATTTCCCTGGTAGGAATATTTGAGAATGTCCCAAGGTTTCTTTGTTGTGGATACTCTAGTTATTTTTTATAAAATGGAGTCATCTACTGAATTTTGAATCCAATATTTTTCTTTATTTTCTTTCTTCCTATGTTGTACTCCAACATTCTTCTATGCCTTCCTCGTGGTAGCGATGTCTACTGTTGGTGGTTATGTGCATCCATTCTCTACAGGATCCCAACATTCATGAGCTTGGACGAATGATTTCATTCGCAAGAACCAAAAATCATCATTCTTGCCAACAAGAAATGGCCCTTGGGTTTGGTCCTAAATCGCTTGAGACGACCATTGAAATGTATTTTACAGAACTGTAGATTTAAGGAAAATACCTTAATCATTGTGGGAAAACAAGTGTAGCATACGTTCTCGAAATCACTCAAAAAATATCACCACATATATGTAAAAAACAAATCTCCATTT
Source organism: Picea abies (assembly GCA_900067695.1). Taxonomy (NCBI): domain Eukaryota; kingdom Viridiplantae; phylum Streptophyta; class Pinopsida; order Pinales; family Pinaceae; genus Picea; species Picea abies. The sequence continues at coordinate 11,312 of CBVK0100036809.1, read as the reverse complement.
TATTCCCCGCCAAAAAAAAGCCACTCAATTTGACTCACACCAAGATAAAATCACACAGCAATTTCATATCTTTCCATAAATTTTAAAAAATATGGAATAATTGCTTCAAAATTGCAAGTTTGAATATTGTGATACCTCGAACAAATGTGATTTCAATGTCGATAAAAGGGAAGCTGAAGATCGCGTTCATTGGATCCCTAAATTTAAAATTAGTTGGTATGTTTTGTGTCTTTTTTACACACTTTCCCAAGTTTTGTTCCTTTTTGTGGCTTCAATTTCTTCATTCTTGGTTTCTACCCAATGTTCCTCTTTTACTACTTCAAAGAAGGTTGGTTAACAAGATAGTTATTCAAAATGAGCTTGTTGTTCATAAATTTCCTTTATGCTTTGTGTTCACTGATTTTCTGTTGAAGAGGATGATTCACTATTGGAAGAAGAACCATTTCCAAAACCATTTTCAGAATTTTCTTGTTGTCTTTGAACCTGTAATGTTGGCAGTCTTGGTGGATGTGTTTGTTGTTCTAAATTTTTTGTTTGATCATCAATACACTGCAATGTATTTTGACTATCCAATGTCTCATTTTCTTGCTCTCTCCACGATTTATTCTAAAGGAATTTGGCATCCCTTCTTATCGGAAATTTCTTTGTGACTGGATTATAAAGTCTGCAGGATTTTAATTGTTCACTATATCCTATGAAGATGAATTTTTCACTTATGTTGTCAAGCTTCTTTCTTAGTTCTTCATGGATATGTGCAAAATAAATGCATCCAAAATTTCTTAAGTGAGACACATTTAGCTTAGTGCCACTCCATGCCTCTTGAGGTACTTTATCCTTGACACTTGTTGTAGGAGATCTATTCAGGATGTACATTGAATATTATCCTTGACACTTGTTGTAGGAGATCTATTCAGGATGTACATTGAATAGGAAATCACTTCAACCCAATAGTCATTGGATAAATTATTTTCTCTCAACATACTTCTAGCCATTTTCATGATGGTCTGGTTTTTTCTTTCAACCACTCCATTCTATTGTGGAGTATACTTGGTTGTAGTCTACATCATGATGCTTTGTTGTCTACAAAAATCTACAAAGTCTCTTGAGATGTATTCTCCTCCTCCTTCTGACCTCAGCACCTTCAAAAATTATCCACTCTATTTTTATACTTTAGCTTTGAAATTTATATACTTTGAAAAGGTGTGAGATTTATTTTTAAGAAAATAAATCAAAATTTTTCTGCTAAAATCATCAATAAAGGTCAAAAAATAAAACATTCCACCAATGTATTGAGTTTTCATTGGTCCACAGAGGTGTATGTTAACCAATTATAAATGTTATTTTTCTCTATTAGAAGATGTTGGAAATATGTCTCTCTTATTATTTCCAAGTATACAACTTTCACAGGCACTATCTTGATATTCAAAACAGGAAGACCTTTGACTATTGCATGTTTTTGAAGAAGACTGAAACTTTTAAAAGGAATATAACCAAAAAATAACATGCCATAAGAGAGTGTCACATGTATTTGAGACATTTTGGGCATCTGGTTGGGACAATTTGACACTCCTTAAATTCAATGGAAACATCTTATTCTTAATCATTTGGATTTTTGAAATTTGTTTCCTACTAGGTGATTTATCCNNNNATCATATCCATGCTCCATCAATTGTCCTACACTCAGATTGTGTTTCAGGTTTGGTACATAGTAGACATCATGTATTTATTTCTTCTAATATTTCCTAGTTAGAACAAATACAATTCCTTTTCATAAAGATTTTACTTCAGAATTAACACCTAAAGTAATTTCATATTTGATAGTAGTATCCATGCTAGAAATCAAATCTTTGTTACCTGGCATGTGATTATTGTTGTCGTTGTCCAACAACCAAAGGAACTTGGAGTGACCTTCTTCAGAGGTATGGCATGAAAGAAACATTGCTTCAAATGATTCTCCTTCATTGTTAGAGACATTTTCTCTGCCTTTATTCTTATCCGACTTCTTCTTAACTGCTTTAACTCTCATAGTGACCATACTTTTTGCAATAGTAACATTGAATTATTTACTTGTATGTCCATTTTCTCCCTCTTTCTCTTTGATTATGTGAGTCTTTAGACTATTTTTGTTGTTCCTTTATGTCTCTGTCTTCTACATTTTGATTATCGCTTCCTATTCCTCTTTGATTTGTCCCTATGTTTCCTATGCCTATAACTTTGTTGAAAGAATATTTAGTCTTGAAAGCATGTTGCATAGACTCTTCTTCCAATTTGAGTCTAGTTTCATGGGACATGAGTGATCCCATCATTTCTTCTACAAAGAAGAAGGTTAGATATTTGGATTCAAGAATGGATGTTACAACCATTTCAAATTTGTTGATAAAGCTTCTCAAGACTTTTTCAAAAATCCTCTGATCTTCAATATGTTCACTAGTTAGTCTGATCTCGTTTACAATGCCCATCACTCTAGTCATGAACTGGTCAACATTCTATGTGTCAATCATCTTTAGAGTTTCAAACGGATTTCTCAAAGTCTGAAGTTTGATTGTCTTCACCTTGTCATTTCCATGGTAGGCATATTTGAGAATCTACTAAGGTTGCTTTGTTGTGGATACTCTAGTTATTTTTTATAAAATGGAGTCATCTACTAAATTTTGAATCCAATATTTGGCTTTATTTTGTTTCTTCCTCTACTCTACTCCAACATTCTTCTGTGGATTTTTCATGGTAGTGAGGTCTGCTGGTGGTGGCTATGTGAATTCATTCTCTACAAGATCCCAACATTCATGAGCTTGGAGGAATGATTTCATTTACAAGAACCAGAGCTCTTCATTATTGCCAACAAGAAATGGCCCTTGGGTTTTTCCCTAAATTTCTTGAGGCGGCCATTAAAATTAATTTTATAGAAATGTAGATTTAATGAAAATACCTTAATCATTGTGGGAAAACAATTGTAGCATCTATTCTCGAAATCACTATAAAAATATCCCCACATATATATAGAAAAAAATATCCATTTTATTCCTTGCAAAAAACAAGCCACTCAATTTGACTCACACTGAGATAAAATCACAAAGCCATTTCAGATCTTTCCATAAATTAAAAAAAAATATATGGAATAATTACTTCAAAATTGCAAGTTTGAATATTGCGATACCTCGAACCAATGTGATCAATGTCGATAAAAGGGAAGGTGAATATCGAGTTCATTCAATCCCTAAATTAAATACTAGTTGGTATGTTTTGTGTCTTTTTTACACACTTTCCCAAGTTTTCTTCCTTTTTGTGGCTTCGATTTATTCATTCTTGGTTTCTACCCAATGTTCCTCTTTTACTACTTCTTCAAAGAAGGTTGGCTAACAAGATAGTTATTCAAAATGAGATTTTTTTTCATAAATTTCCCGTATGCTTCTTGTTCGTCGATTTGTTGTTGAAGAGGATGATTCACTATTGGAAGAAGAATCATTTCCAGAACCATTTTCAGAATGTTCTTGTTGTCTTTGAACCTGTAATCTTGGTAGTCTCAGTGGATGTGCTTATTGTTATAAAATTTTTGTTTGATCATCAATACGCTGCAATGGATTTTGACTATCCAATGTCTCATTTTGTTGCTCACTCCATGATTTATTCTAAAGGAATTTGGCACCCCTGCTTATCGGAATTTTTTTTGTGACTGGATTATAAAGTTTGCAGGCTTTTAATTGTTCACTATAAACTATGAAGATGCATTTTTCACTTATGTTGTCAAGCTTCTTTCATAGTTCTTCAGGGATATGTGCAAAATAAATTTATCCAAAATTTCTTAAGTGAGACACATTTAGCTTAGTGCCACTCCATGCCTCTTGAGGTACTTTATCATTGACACTTGTTGTAGGAGATATGTTCAGGATGTACATTGAATAGACAACCACTTCAACCCAATAGTCATTGGATAAATTATTCTCTCTGAGCATACTTCTAGCCATGTTCATGATGGTTTGGTTTTTTCTTTCAACCACTCCATTCTATTGTGGAGTATAGTTGGTTCTAGTCTGCATTATGATGCCTTGTTGTCTACAAAAATCTACAAAGTCTTTTGAATTGTATTCTCCTCCTCCATCTTCCCTGAGCACCTTCACAAATTTTCCACTCTATTTTTCTACTTTAGCTTTGAAATCTATGTACATTGAAAATGTGTGAGATTTATTTTTGAGAAAATAAATCCAAATTTTCCTACTAAAATCATCAATAAAGGTCAAAAAGTAAAAACTTCTACCAATGGATTGAGTTTGAATTGGTCCATAGAGGTATGTTTGAACCAATTATAAATGTGTTTTTTCTCTATTGGAGGATGTTGGAAATATGTCTCTCTTATGCTTTCCCAGTATACAATTTTTACAAGGACTGTCTTGATATTCAAAAAACAAAGACCTTTGACGATTACATGTTTTTGAAGAAGACTGGAACTTTTAAAAGGAATATAACAAAAACTAGCATGCCATAAGAGAGTGTCATATGTATTTGAGACATTTTGGGCATATGGTTGGAACAAATTGACACTCCTTAAATTCAATGGAAACATCATATTCTTAGTCATTTGGATTTTTTCAATTAGTTTCTTGCTAGGTGATTTATCATATTCTTAGTCATTTGACACTCCTTAAATTCAATGGAACATCATATTCTTAGTCATTTGGATTTTTTCAATTAGTTTCTTGCTAGGTGATTTATCTAAAATTAGGCATGTTGATCCTTTGAATAAGACATCATATCCATGCTCCATAAATTTTCCTAAACTCATATTGTGTTCCAGGTTTGGTACATAGTATACATCATGTATGTCTTCATTTTGATATTTCCTAATTAGAACAGATACAATTCCTTTTCATAGAGATATTACTTGAGAATTAACATCTAGAGTAATTTCATATTTGATAGTAATATCCATGCTAGAAATCAAATCTTTGTTACTTGTCATGTGATTATTGTTTTCTTTGTCCAACAACCAAAGGTATTTGGAGTGACCTTCTTTAGATGTATTGCATGAAAGAAATATTGCTTCAAATGATTCTCCTTCATTTTCGGAGACATTTGCTCTTCCTTTATTCTGATCAGACAACTTCTTAACTGCATTCACTCTCATAGTGACCATACTTTCTGCAATAGTAACATTGAATTCTTTACTTGTCTGTCCATTTTCTCCCTCTTTATCTTTGATTTTGTGAGTCTTTAGACTGTTTTTGTTATTCCTTTGTGTGCCTGTCTTCTGCATTTTGATTACCTCTTCCTATTCCTCTTTGATTTGTCTGTATGTTTCCTCTACCTTTGCCTTTGCTGAAAAAATATTGAGTCTTGAAAGCATGTTGCATAGACCCTTCTTCCAGGTTGAGTCTAGTTTCATGGGACATGAGTGATCCCATCATTTCTTCTACAAAGAAGAAGGTTAGATATTTGGATTCAAGAATGGATGTTACAACCATTTCAAATTTGTTGGGAAAGCTTCTCGGGACTTTTCAAAAATCCTCTGATCTTCAATATGTTCACCAGTTAGTCTGATCTGGTTTACAATGCCCATCACTCTAGTCATGAACTGGTCAACATTCTATGTGTCAGTCATCTTTAGAGTTTCAGACTGATTTCTCAAAGTTTGAAGTTTGATTTTCTTATCCTTGTCATTTCCCTGGTAGGTAGATTTGAGAATGTCCCAAGGTTGTTGTGTTCTGGATACTCTATTTATTTTTGATAAATTGGAGTCATCTACTGAATTTTGAATCCAGTATTTGGATTTATTTTATTTCTTCCTCTATTCTAATCCAACATTCTTCTTTGTATTTTTCATGGTAGCAAGGTTTGTTGGTGGTGGATCTATGAAGCCATTCTCTATGGGCTCCCAACATTCGTGATCTTGGAGGAATGATTTCATTTGCAAGAACCAAAACTCGTTGTTCTTTCCAACAAGAAATGGCCCTTGGGTTTGGCCCTAAATTGCTTGAGGCGGTCATTAAAAATTATTTTACAAAAATATAGATTTAATGAAAATACCTTAATCATTGTGGGAAAACAATGGTAGCATCCGTTCTCGAAATCAGTCAAAAAATATCACCACAGATATGTTCGACAACACAGGTATTCCAATAGAGGATGAACACCTTCAGTAAACACTCACATAATCAGATCAAATATCAACATATTGATTTCACATGGTAAAACCCCTACGGGGAAACATCCATGGCCCCAGCCAACGTGGATACTCTAGTTATTTTTTATAAAATGGAGTCATCTACTGAATTTTGAGTCTAGTATTTGAATTTATTTTCTTTCTTCTTCTGTTCTACTCCAACATTCTTCTATGGATTTGTCATGATAATGAGGTCTGGTGGTGGCTCTATCAATCCATTCTCTACAGGCTACCAACATCCGTGAGCTTGGAGGAAAGATTTCATTCGCAAGAACCAAAACTCGTCATTCTTGCCAACAAGAAATGGCCCTTGGGTTTGGCCCTAAATTTCTTGTGGTGGCCATTAAAAAGAATTTTACAGAACTATAGATTTAATGAAAATACCTTAATCATTGTGGGAAAAAAATTCTAGGATCCTTTCTCAAATCACTCAAAAAATATCACCATATATATATCCATTTTATTCCCCTCCAAAAACAAGCCGCTCAATTTGACTCACACCAAGATAAAATCACAGCCATTTCAGAGCTTTACATAAATTTAAAAAAATATGGAATAATTGCTTCAAAATTGCAGGTTTGAATATTGTAATACCTCGAACAAATGTGAGTTCAATGTCGATAAAAGGGAAGGTGAAGATCGAGTTCATTCGATCCCTAAATTAAATATTAGTTGGTATGTTTTGTGTCTTTTTTACACACTTTCCCAAGTTTTGTTCCTATTTGTGGCTTCAATTTATTCATTCTTAGTTTCTACCCAATGTTCCTCTTTTACTACTTCTTCAAAGAAGTTTGGTGAAAAATATAGTAATTCAAAATGGGCTTCTTGTTCATAAATGTACCTTATGCTTCTTGTTCGTCCATTTTATGTTGAAGAGGTGATTCACTATTGGAAGAAGAACCATTTCCGGAACCATTTTCAAAATGTTCTTGTTTTCTTTGAACCTATAATCTAGGTAGTCTTGGTGGATGTTCTTGTTGTTATAAATTTTTTGTTTGATCATCAATACATTGCAATGCATTTTGAGTATGCAATGTCTCATTTTCTTACTCACTCCATGATTTATTCTAAAGGAATTTAACATCCCTCCTTACCGAAAATTTCTTTGTGACTGTATTACAAAGTCTGCAGGCTTTTAATTGTTCACTATATCCTATGAAGATGCATTTTTCACTTATTTTTTCAAGCTTCTTTCTTAGTTCTTCAGGGATATGTGCAAAAGAAATGCATCCAAAAGTTCTTAAGTGAGACATATTTAGCTTAGTGCCACTCAATGCCTCTTGAGGTACTTTATCCTTGACACTTGTTGTAGGAGATCTATTCAGGATGTACATTGAATATGCAACTGCTTCAACCCAATAGTCATTGGATAAATTATTTTCTCTGAGCATACTTCTAGCCATGTTCATGATGGTCTGGCTTTTTCTTTCAACCACTTCATTATGTTGTGGATTATACTTGATTGTAGTCTACATTATGATGGCTTATTGTCTACAAAAATATACAAAGTCTTTTGAGTTGTATTCTCCTCCTCTATCTCACCTGACCACCTTCACAAATTTTCCACTCTATTTTTCTACTTTGGCTTTGAAATCTATGTACTTTGAAAAGGTATGAGATTTATTTTTAAGAAAATATATCGAAATTTTCCTGCTAAAATCATCAATAAAAGTCAGAAAATAAAAGTTCCACCAATGGATTGAGTTTGTATTGGTCCACAGAGGTCCTTGTGAACCATTTTTTTCTCTATTGGAGTATGTTGGAAATATGTCTCTCTTATGCTTTCCAAGTATACACTTTCACAAGGATTGTCTTGATATTCAAAACATGAAGATCTTTGACGATTGTATGTTTTTGAAGAAGAATGAAATTTTTAAAAGGAATATAACAAAAACTAGCATGTCATAAGAGAGTGTCATATGTATTTGAGACATTTGGGCATATGGTTGGGACAAATTGACACTCCTTAAATTCAATGGAAACATCCTATTCTTAGTCATTAGGTGATTGATCCAAAATTAAGCATGTTGATCTTTTGAATAAGACATCATATCCATGCTTCATCAATTGTCCTACACTCAGATTGTGTTTCAGGTTTGGTAGATAATAGACATCATGTATGTCTTTCTTCTGATCTTTCCATACAATTCCTTTTCATAGAGATTTTACTTGACAATTAACACCTACAGTAATTTCATATTTGATAGTAGTATTCATGCTAGAAATCAAATCTTTATTTCCTGTCATGTGATTATTGTTGTCGATGTCCAACAACCAAAGTTACTTGGAGTGACCTTCTTCATAGTTATGGCATAAAAGAAACAATGCTTCAAATAATTCTCCTTCATTGTTGGAGACATTTTCTCTTTATCCGAATGCTTCTTAACTGCATTCACTCTCATAGTGACCATACTTTCTACAATAGTAACATTGAATTATTTACTTGTCTGTCCATTTTCTCCCTCTTTCTCTTTGATTATGTGAGTCTTTAAATTGTTTTTGTTGTTCTTTTGTGTGTTTGTCTTCTACATTTTGATTACCTCTTCCTATTCCTCTTTGAGTTTCTCCTATGTTTCCTCTGCCTATGCATTTGCTGAAAGAATATTGAGTCTTGAAAGCATGTTGCATAGACCCTTCTTCCAATTTGAGTCTAGTTTCATGGGACATGAATGATCCCATCTTTTCTTCTAGAAAGAAAAAGGTTAGATCTTTGGATTCAAGAATGGATGTTACAACCATTTCAAATTTCTTGGGCAAGTTTCTCAAGACTTTTTCAAAAATCCTCTAATCTTCAATATGTTCACAGTTAGTCTGATCTGTGATCTGGTTTACAATGCCCATCACTCTGGTCATGAACTAGTCAACATTCTATGTGTCAATCATCTTTAGAGTTTCAAACTGATTTCTCAAAGTCAGAGGTTTGATTGTCTTCACCTTGTCATTTCCCTAGTAGGCAGATTTGAGAATGTCCCAAGGTTGCTTTGTTGTGGATACTTTAGTTATTTTTGATAAAATGGAGTCATGTACTGAATTTTGAATCTAGTATTTGGCTTTATTTTCTTTCTTCCTCCGTTCTACTCCAACATTCTTGTGTGGATTTGTTATGGTAGCGAGGTCCGGTGGTGGTGGCTATGTGAAGCCAATCTCTACAGGCTCCCAACATTCGTGAGCTTGGAGGAATGATTTCATTCGCGAGAACCAGAACTCTTCGTTCTTGCCAACAAGAAATGGCCCTTGGGTTTGGCCCTAAATTGCCTGAGGCGGCCATTAAAAAAAAAATTTACAGAACTGTAGATTTAATGAAAATACCTTAATCATTATGGGAAAACAATTGTAGCATCCGTTCTCGAAATCACTCTAAAAATATCACCACAGATATATATATAAAAAAAATATGTCCATTGTATTCCCCACCAAAAACAAGCCACTCAATTTGACTCACACCAAGATAAAATCACACAGCCATTTCAGATCTTTCCATAAATTTAAAAAAATATGGAATAATTGCTTCAAAATTGCAGGTCTGAATATTGCGATAGCTAGAACAAATGTGAGTTCAATGTCGATAAAAGGGAAGGTGAAGATCGAGTTCATTCGATCGCTAAACTAGAGATACCAAGTTCAATCGATCCCTGAGCCAACGGTACAATTGTTTGCTCACAGAAGCAGATCACCCTTTTCTGATGAAGTCAAAGGGAGTACGTTGGAAGGAAGGAGCTCTCCACCATGAATCTGTGCGCGTGACTTTTCTCTACGAATTGTGGTCGACTGTATGAAGACCGTTCTTCGATCTGTGTTTGAGTCAGAGAGACATATACTCTCGGCTCACACATTCAGAGAGATACAACACTGCTCTACAACGGATCTCAACAGATCGCTGAGTAAACTGCAACGGATCTCACCAGATCGCTGAGTAAACTGTAAAAAACTAAAAACTGAACTCAATGATAATTGAAGTCTAACTATGACTAAACCGGACTGATGGAAAACAAGAAAACATTTAGATTTATTAACAAGGAGATTACTCTAACAACAACTACTTATCTTGGATACTACTTTCACAAGAATAAGGTATTCTTCAATAGAGCCTCCTCAAGATCAGAAAGACACTCTAATAATATTTCATCCTTGCTTAGGATGAACACAACAATGGGTCTCCTTCAACCAGTGTTTTGATAATATTGCATCTAGTTTCTTTATGACTAAGTACAAGTCAATCAGCACAAAATATAACTGTCCATTATGGAAACCATTTTGTGCAAATTTCAAATACTGACACTCAATATTTTATATCTGCACACTTCAAATGCACACTTCAAAATTGATAAAACACTCATTCAATTGAACTCTAGGAATGGGCAATTAAGGACACACTTTACTAAACATTGCAACCATCCTTGAAATTCACTCATTCTATATATTTTAAAACCTATAAAGATTGCTACATATTTGCATATCAAAATTAATGCAACAAGATACACCAATCTAAACTTCAAATTATTTATATTTATATTAATTCATTACACACATCATTCATATCTAATACACATTCACCTCAAATTTACTATATTTATATTAATTCATTACACACATCATTCATATCTAATACACATTCACCTCAAATTTAGATAAGAGAGATTAATCAACAACAAAAGCTTTGCAAATTTTTTATTCAAATCATTACACTAATTAAAATGATTAAACCTCAACATAAAACCTAAACAAAAATTGTAAAACATCAAATATATATTACAATGGAGAGATTTATAGTGAAAGACCCTAGTCCCAAATCTTATAAAACCATCACTTCACACTGATTTTAACTATGTAATTGGACAAATGATCTATGTGTCTTTGGTGAGTTTTCAAGAAGCTTCGTGAACTAAAAGTAAGTTTCCACAAACCATACATGTATTACCTCATCTACACCCACAAAAATTTGATATTAAAACATTTTCTAGTGAATGATTAGTAAACTAATTCACCATTTAATTCATTCAACAATTAAGCCTATAATAACAATTAAGCCTATCAAATTATAAGACTTCTCATACCAACCACAAAATTTTGATACACACTTTATTAAAACATTATGTCGTAAATGATTAGTAAATTAATTCACCATTCAATTCATTCAACAATTAAACCTATCAAATTA
>CBVK0100036791.1:0-13510 GCA_900067695.1 Picea abies | reverse complement strand
TGATACCAATTGTTGAAACACACACTGACACTAAGAGGGGGGGTGAATCATTGTCTTAAACTTTTGGACAATTCTCACACTTTCTCAAATTACTTAAATTATATGAATAATATATATGTATTTAAATTAATTATTCATGAATATATATATATAACACAAACCATATAAAGAAGAATGAATATCATCTATTATTAAAATTGAATAAGTACGTATTATTCCAATCATCAAACTACTCAGCACCGACTAAATAAGAGAGATCCAACTCTATGATACAAGACCCAACTTGTAGTTCTCAAATCCAACTGAGACATGAGGAATCCAATCCTCATAAAAGGACCCATCTTGTAAATAGGCACCAACTTGATAAAGAATGAACCTTCATTCAATCCATTATGTGTGTGTGTGTGTGTGTGTGTGTGTGTGTGTATTAATCCACCAAGATACTTAAGATTCACCACAACTTCTGGTTTATATAGTATTTCAATAGGTATAGGATTAAACCATTGTGTCTTTTGACATGAACCATTGTATCACTTCATTTAATTTTAACATAAAATAAATTCTTCTTTTAATTTATCATGTAAGTTTCTCAATTAATTAGAAGACTAATCTTGATTCGAATTTCATACTGATGAGTTGATCACAGGTATGGATCGACTCCTTATATCATTCCCATTCTTTTGATGCATCCCCAGTTCTCCAACAGAACAGATTTGAGATTTTACTGACTTTCTATATTATTATGATGTTAATCTTTTCAAATTACTCCTTAGGCCTTTAACTGTTTACAAAAATCGAATTCTGCAAAGGTGTTTTCTTCAACCAAATGTTCAATTTATTGTGGACTCAAAACCATGAGCTTATCCATTCAATTTTTTCTCCTAACGCCTCTTATTTCTCCCTTATTCCTCTATCATGATACTGATGTTGGAACCAAGTCCTCCAAACTTCGGCCTTCTTCCTAAGTAATACTTCCAATGAACTGAATCCAACGTGTCCATGTTAGCATGTATCTGTTGATGTTGCATTGGATGAGTGGTTGCCACTTGTCACCTTGATTTGTGACTTTCGTATACCTTATATTCCAAATGAGCCTTGACATGTGTCACCTTCCATAATGTTCCACGTGTCACTTTCTAGATCGTTGATTAGCTATGATGACCTGTGTTATTTTGATTTTCCTATCAGATCAGGAAGCTATAATTTTAATCAATCGTTGAGTGAATGGATATCATTCATTTTAAACATGGAATTTTACTTAGAATGATTTTATGTGATGGGTTCATCACATGAAATGAATGACCAACTTCCATAGCCTCTAATATGAACCTATTCTTAGAAAAATTCTTAAGTGATTTTTCTCAGGCTCACAGACTCTTGGACTCGCGAACTCACATGTCTTCTCAGGTGTCCTCAAAATGCATGCCCAACTTCCGCAACCTCTAAGATGAACCTATACTTAGAAAAATTCTTAAGTGATTTTTCTCAGGCTCGTGGACTCTCGGACTCGTGGACTCACATGTCTTCTCAGGTGTCATCAAAATGCACGTCCAACTTCCACAACCTCCAAGATGAACCTATACTTATAAAAAATATTAAGTGATTTTTCTCGGGCTCACAGAATCTCACACTCGCAAACTCATATCTTTTCTCAGATTTCATTAAAATGCACGCCCAACTTCCATTACCTCCCTAATGAACTATACTTAGAAATATTTTAAGTGATATCGATAGAATATGATACTTAGCCAATTTTTAGTTGTTTAGTGTACTTGCGGAAAGAGATCTAAGACATATGATCATGATTTCATTTTGATCCAATGATCAATATCATTTCTTCGTTCTTTACCATTCGATCATGCTCTTGTTTTATCCAACGATAAACATTGTTCTTCATTCTTTACCATCTGATCGTGATCTTATTTTTATCTGACGATCCAACATCAATCTCTTTGATTGACAACTCATGTTCTCGATCGAACAGTCTATGGGTTTTCTCAAATCAAATGAACGGTCAAGATTACTCAACACTCCTTTGCATGGATTTCCTCAATTGCATAACCATTTTTCTTCTTTACTCAAACGCACCTTCTCTCCTAAGATTTGTGTCAGTGTACTCCTCTATGCACTGTCTCTATCCAATCACATTACTATCCTTCCTGAGCTTTTACATCGATCTTTCCAAAGGTATTAACACTGCATGTTTTTTATTCTCTGTGTGTATCTTTTGCGCGTTAACTAATGCATTGCCATCTTGAGATTTTATCTTTTTATGCATTTTCCTGCATATTTTTTCCGTGATTTCTATCAACGACAACTATGACTCTACGTGCATCCTGAACATTTCTATCCTTCATGAGCTTTTGATGCATTCTCTTGCATATATTTGCCAGGGTTGACATCAATGACAACTTGAATCCCCACAAATAGAAGTATCTACAACATCTAACCAAAACTGCAAGGGAAACCTTGCATTCAATCTCATACTCCTTGCACATTCCATGATTATCATGTTCATCCTTTCTGACACACCATTTTCTTGTGGTGTTCTTGGAACTATATTCTCTCTACTAATCCTATGGTATGAACAGTAATTATCAAACTCTATGCTATAGTATTCACCTCCATTATCTGATCTAAGACACTTCAAAATTTTTATTGTCTCATTCTCAACCAAATATTTCCATTTCTTAAAAGTATCAAAAACAAAAAACATCAGATTTTTGTCGAATGCAATAAACCCAAGTTTTCCTAGTTGTATCATTAATAAAATTAACATGATAACGAGATCCACCAAGAGATGATACCTGAGACGGTCCACATACATTTGTATGTACAATCTCTAATGTTTCACTCTTATTTTCCTTCCCAGCTCTAAGAAATATGACTCTCTTTTGTTTTTGATAAAGACAATGTTCACGAAAATACAAATCAACTTGTTTAAGATCTAGCAACAAATTCCTTTTATGGAGTATATGCATCCCCTTCTTACTCATGTGTCCAAGCCTATGATTCCACAATGTTGTATCCACTCCTGTAGAAGCTAAAGAGATATAAGAGGAAAAATTACCAGCACATAAATACAATGTACCTACCTTCTCTCCTTTTTCTATTACCAGTGATCCTTTACTGAACTTTCGTGCCTTTTCTGTAAATACAGATATACAAACTTCACTTCCCAATTTCCATGTTGAAATTATATTTATTGTCAAATATGGAACATGTCTCACCTCTTTTAGCAGCCATTGGTTTCCATTTTTTAACCTTATTTGTACCTTACCCTTCAAACAATGTTACATGGTTCATCATCACCCAAATAAACCTATCCAAAATCACCTTGAACATAATATTAAAAATATTTCCTATGGGTTGTGGCATGAAATGAAGCCCCTAAATATAATACCCAATAATCAATAATATTATCTAAAGAAAGAATCAAAGAATCTCGTAACACATCACCTGCTACATTTGCTTCCGGATTTTTCTCTTGTTGTCCATCTCCTTGTTTCTTTGGAGATATGCAGTCTTTATTCATATGTCCTTTCTTCCCACAATTCCAACACTTTGTGTTTTTTGGTATGGATTTGGATTTTCCCTTCCTAGACTTCCCAAGGTTCCCTAGGATCTTTCCTCTTTCCCTTTTTCTTCCCTTGTTCTCCATGGTCAACACATTTCTTGATGTATCACTTGTGCTTTTCCGTCGCATTTCCTCACTAAGGATAACAACAACATCAACAAATTTCAAAGTATTTGAACCAGAGACAGAGTTACTTATAGCCATGACCAAGTCATTCCAACTTTCTGGCAATGAGCACAATATTAGAAGATCCATAAATTCATCATAAAAGTTAACGCCTAAAAAACCTAGTTGATTAGTAACTGTATTAAATTCATTTAAATGATCAACAACAGACTCACCTTCTGACATCTTCATATTAAATAATCGCTTCATTAGAAATACCTTGTTGGAGGCCAAGGGTTTTTTCATATAGTTTAGCCAATGCCTTCATCATATCCTCTTTGTATTTTATTTTTAAATGTTGAAGGCCACTGACTTTTCCAGGCACAATTGTATCTCTCCTAATTCTTTTCTGTCAAGAACCTCCCACTCTTCATCCTTCATACCCATCGGCCGCTTTGCTTTTCTTCCCAATAGTAGGAAAAGATCCTTATGATATAGATAGTATTCCATTTGCATCTTCCATAATTGGTGGTTTTTTCCATTAAATTCCTTGACCCTAAAATTTCCATATTTCACCATTGCTCTTGCTCAAACCAGGAACCCTCTTTTCCTACAAGTTACCTTTTTCTCTGATACCAAATGTTATAAAAATAGGATCACAGAGTAATAAAAATAAAAGAGATGCGGAAATAAAACACAAAAGATACACAATACAATAGAGACATAGATATGCATGGTTCATCCAATATGGGCTACGTCCACCAGATAAATTTCCAGTCCTTCCTTTACTATTATCCATCAAATGAAGGGATACAACCTGCAACACATTCGTCGTAACTTCCTCTTATTTTTCTCATAATCTCCTCTCTTAGAATATAATATTCACTCTCATACACTAGTCACAATAAAATTCCCTCATACATAAAAGAGGCTTTCCTTCTAGGGAAAAAAACCTTAACATAAATTTTACTGTAAAATCTACAACCTTATAATAAACATTCCAAATTGACTATGAAATTACAATATTTTACACAGAAGTTTTTCCAAAAATTTCTCTTTGGGGGTGCTTCCCTTGAACCCTCGCTCCAGGGGGGGCTCCAAAATGTGTCGCCACCCCCCCTTATGACATATGTGGGGGAGAAATCCCCCCCACACTCCACTATCAAGAAATGGGATCCAAACATGACTGAAACAAGACCTCTGAATCAAGAATATAATCATGCTCCACAACTAAAATAGAAATTGACGAGGTAATAGATAGTCAACAATAGTTGACTGCAAAGCGAAAGTTAAAATCACTAGTTGAAGGTAGGGAATAACAAAGTCATAAATAAAATCTTTCAAAACCACGTGTACTCTACTTTTGATTCCTCTACATCTAATCTACCTTATCAACAAGGGATATGCCACTATGCCACTATAAAACAAAATATAAATTATATTGTAATTAAACATCCCAATACTTTGGCATTAGGAAATATCAAATGGAAATGTCCAATTCATTTTTATTACCAACATGAACTATTTAGAAAACATTATTAAAGAAGACCAGACTTATATAAAAAAATTAAATAGATCATATACAATCTCTCTCACCTTATTCTATTCTTCATATATATGTGCATGTATATAAAATATCCATATTAATCCCAAATCTATAACCATGAAAAGGAAAGTAAAATTATTATAATAATAATAAATCTGAAAAAAAATAATATAAATCCAACACACTGTGAAAACTTAAAACATCAAAATAAGAGAATTTTATGTAAGTCCTCATGGTATGCATTCTACAAGATTTTCTTTAAAAAAAAAATCATCATAATATCCCTCTTTACCTTAATGACGACATAGTAAAATCTCTAAAATGAGTTCCGTGACTATTCAAGACAAAGGTACCATAATTTACCTATGTGTTCAAAGATACTTAAGGACATTTAACAATGGATTTGATTTGTAAGGAATAACTTACAATGTCTAGTATATCCATGTGTATTCAATATGAAAAATTTAGAGATCAAAGGTTTGATCAAAATTATAGATATAAACATGTCCTTACATTCTTACTAATTAGGTTCTTACTAAGTAAATGTGGCTTCGCAATAGCCAAGTCATCCTGAATAGGATTCAACTAGCCTTTAAGAAAATTAAATTAGTTTATGTCTTAGGATTTGATGGATTCTCCTTCATTAAATTTATATAATATACGTATATCATATTTGTTAGAGCTTATACATATAAATTACCATTTTAATGTTTACAAATTACAATCTCAATAATCAACAATTTCAATTTTAACAATCAAAATTTACAAAATTAGTAATTCCTCGATGAAAAAATACTTTCCTTGTTCATATTAAGATTTGAAATTTAAAAGGTCTCTACAAATTAAATATAGTTCACCATCAAACACTCATTACTTTTTTTTACAAAAGTATTAAAATTCCATGTATGCCTATATGTAAAATAGAATATTCCACCTAATTGTTCAATGGGGAAATAATTATCAATAGACTAAATCTAGGAATTCCAAGCTACAGTGTAAACCCACATAATTGATAAGAGTGGTTCATTGAGAACTACATAAAATGCACAAATTTACCTATTCATACAAAGGGTGAAACATAAAATGCTCATGATATATATGAAAGTGTTGATGGGTGGAAATGCCTAACAAAAGTAAGAGGTACTCCCCATTACATGGTTCCTATTAGACTATGCACCGTTTGGTTTAGGAGACCCATCCATATTTTGGCCCGTCTACCATTATTAGTTCTGAGGGTGAATGGATGGATGATTATGAAAATGAAAGATTTATATGAAGACTATCAAAATGCATAAAATAAAGTTAATCTACTTTAATATATCCTATCCTAGCTAAGAGTGAATTATAGTAATTGAAGGAGATGAAATGAAACTAAACTCTGCAAAACACCCTAATCAGATAGTTATTGTGAAGTTGCAAATTTAGATAACACGTGCATAGAAATGTATAACTAGAAAAGTCTAAGTCGTATTTATGCATACATCAACAAATCATATGCTTAGGACATTAAGTATAAGAAAGAATAACAAACTGCAAGAATAACATTAATTTCATCAGAAAAGTCTATAAGAAAAATGTGTTCTTACAGCCCATGTGGACAACAAACATTCTACTAGAAATAGTTCACAACAAACAACAATACACACAAGTTTTCTCTCTGTCAAAATTTGGCCCTGAGGGATTCTCAATATTAGTTAACCAAGTATTTTATCTGAAAGTAGTTTCTCGAGTGTATAAAAAGATTTGATATCCAAAAAGTCCCTTCAAAATGATTATCTTCCTTTATTTATACAATTGTTACTAACTCCCAAAAATGCCTTCTTGGATTCCCCAAGAATCAGTTACAAAATACCTTTCATCTTCCCTTACTAGTTGTTTGACACATGTGACGAAAAAGACAAAGCTAAAAGTTGTTTGAAAAAGAAAAAAATAAGATACAGTTAACCACAAATCCAAGTTGTTTGAAAAAGAAAAAAATAAGATACAGTTAACCACAAATCCAAATTTGGTGTCATTTCTTTCTTATGCATTCTTATTTTGGATGTAGGTAGTCCATATCTCTAACTGATCGTAAAGTGATATGATTTGATGGTATGCCAACTCCTCAAGAGAAGCTTCATGCATTGTCATGTTGTTGTTGAGGGTCCCAGATCATGGTGCAGACTTTGGTGGGTTGAATGAGGTGTTGTTCAATCAAATCCATCATCACCTTGTAGATTGATTCAGTTACCTCTCACCTGTGAATTGTACTTTGTTATACCTTCTCTATTAGTTTTTCCATAATGAGAGTCTTTCCAAGTTATTACAGGGGCGCGATACGACACTTTCTTGTTAGGTCTTGTGTCGCCTTGTTTAGTTGTGAAAAAATTTCCATTGAGATGATTGTCTCCTTGTTTTATCTCTACCTAACTTGCTGGAAGTGATCTAGTGAAGCAAGATCAACCTTCCTATCTATGCTTGAGGGGAACAAAATTTTGACTGGCACATTTGAATTCTCTGCAATCCATATTTCAACATTTTGTATTCCCTCCCAGATCATGTTGAACTGGGTGTTTTTTACCTGCACTTGACTATGTTGTTCTATAATAGTGTTTGTTATCTGTTGGAATATGTGCAAGTGGGCGCACGTATCTAGGATGGTATCTTCTAGTTCCACCCTGACTTTCTCTTCACTAGCCTCGAGTATTTACAGGCTACTCTCATCTATATTCACCTACTTTATTTGTTCCTCTAGATCTATGATTTGTGCATTCTTCTTAGATTTTTGAGGTATAAGTTCCATACGTTGTCTTCTGTTGGTGTAGGGAAAGTGGTGCTAGCGAAAGCTATGGAGATTGGGTCTTCACTAATTTTTTCTGTCATTGTTGTCTGTGTGAGGGTTGACAATAGATTGCCTGATGTGAGTGGCACTTTCCTTAGTTTCTCTTGTACAATCCTACTTGTGCTCTTATCATATGTGACCTTCTTTAAGTTGGGAACTTCACTTCGTTTGAATGGAGTACAAAGACCCAGACCTATCCTATTGAATTAAGTATGTCTGATGGAACCTGTTGATATCTATGGGATATTAGTGTCCATTGGTGATGCATCATCATTCCTTGTGTATTCATATTTATTATGTTTCTCTTCCTCGGCTACCTTTTCTGGAGCTTCACTTGCTTCTTTTCATGCTTCTTCTACTATTTTTGTTGCCTTTACTTATTTCTTTGCTTCTCTTTTGGAATTTTCTTTTTCTGTGGCCTTTGTCTTAGCTACCACTATTGCTGCATCAAATTTAGCTTTATCTTTGGCTTCATAAACTTTTCTTTTCTTCTTCGCTGCATCTTCCTTTTTCTTATGCATCTTTTCTTTCTTTCTCCTTTTCTTTTCTATTACCGACTCTTCTTCTTTTGTTGATCCTGATTGCACAAATGTAGTTGTAGTAGATTCCTTCATTACCTCCTCTTCTTTCACTTTCTTCATGGCCTCCTCGTGTTATTTTTCTTCATCAATGATTCTTCTGATGGGTTTTTCTTGTCTCTTGGAAATGACTTCATCATAGGTTCTAGTTCCATAATATACCTCCTCTTCTTCCCATGTAGCCCAATTGTATTCTAAGGGTACTCCATATTTGGAGAAGTGTTCCTTGACCACCATTTTTTGGTCATGCCTCCTAAATCCCTCTTCTCCGAAGTGGTATGAATGCAGTGTATACACTTCATATTGGGATTTCTTTGTGTTTTCAAATTTGTAGGGTTCGATCCATAATGGGAGTGGAGGCCATATGGATTTGTTATCCTGGTAGAGTATTTCCCCAACTCCGTTGATCACTATCTAGTAAGTTAATTCCTAGAGAAATAATTTGTCTGGGACATATCAGGGAAGAAAATGTGGGGCTTTCATGGATCTGTATATTTTGATATATGTGACATGTTCCATAAAGTACCAATATCCTATTCTCCTGATTCCAACCAATTCTTTGTCATTCATACACGGGACTGACATGCAAAAAATGAACTCATACAATGGAGCTAGGAAGTGCTGACATATATTGTGATATTTTTTCCTATACATGTGCTTCCAGAGAACCTTGCAGTACATGTGGAAAAAATGGTCTGTTGGCTACCATGCCCAACCCATATTCAATTATTGATGTGCTACAAACACAATATCTAGGAGATACAAAGACATGTGGAATTCTAAAAACGTTTCTTGTTGGGATTCCCAAACTACTGTGATTGCCTCTACCAAGTTTACTAATATAATTTCATCCTAGTTGAATGATGATCCTTTGCCCACACAGTAATGAATCAAGGGCATATACGATAGAGGAAATTTGTAGGAATATACATTTTTGTACAATCTGCATAGCATGGCCACCATGTATTGATATGTCTTCCTAAGTAAGGTTGTAAGGTATCCACCAATCGATCTGAGCTTAAATTGTTTATCTGGTTTGTACCAGATGTAGCACATATCTTTGTTCATATGCTTGAACCCACCAAGAAGTTTGTTATCCAACTTACAGGTTCCTTTCTCTATATGATAACACTTTGTTAGGTCTATGGGTTGGAATGAGGCTATAATATCTTCCATAGCAATGCAGATGTACATGTTTCCTAAGTCTACATGTTTAAGGATCCAGGAAACGACATCGACACAGGGAAATACCGCAGCACAGGCTGCTACTCTGTGTATCCCATATTTCCTGATATTATTGAAAATTCTAAGCTTGTCTCGATCCTCAGTATCAACATTTTTTTTTTTTTTTTTTTCAATTTTATAAATGTCGCCCCACTTGAGAAAATATTCCCCCTTTTCCAGGAATCCAGCTATGTCATCATACATAACTCTTGAAATGTTGGGTTCATATTCAGCTATGTCATCATACATAACTCTTGAAATGTTGGGTTCATATTCATGTTGGTGGCCACTCTTGGAGGCTTCTGTGGTAGGAATGTTTCTAGTTTCCTTCTTCCTTGGAGACATTTATGAATCTGCAAATCATAGACAAAATTATTCCAAAGATAAAACCACATAATGAAACAAGCATGATTAGACAAAGAGTTTTATATGCATAAAAATAAGTATATTTAAGTAACCCATGTGAAGTACCCAAGGAATCACTCATGTTGATGCTAGGTAGGAGATCGTCATCAGACAATGATAGTGTGATGGAAGGCATTATGGAAAATTTATCTTTAGTGAGAAGGAAATGAAAAAATACAAACAAGTTGGTTAAAGGTGACCCTGGATAATATCTTGAAAATTAAAGGATGGAGAAGTTCATAGGAATTTCTCCGGTGTATATCAAAGAGGTTTAAGTAAAGTGCACGGGTGTAAACTAGACTAGTTTGTAGGAAGACCTCCGAACACACCAAATGAATTTGTGTTAAGTTCATTGGTGGATATGTGAAAAATCACAGAAATTTGCATAAAGTCCTCTAGTTTAAACTGGACGAATTTGTGTTAACCTCTCTGGTGAAAACTAGAGGAGTTTATGTTAAGACTTCCAAAGACTCTGGCGATGATTGAGTTAATACCTCTGATGGAGACCGAAGGATTTTTTTCAAAGGACTCCATATGAACTAGAGATGATCTTGTTAACCTCTTTAGTTACTACCAACAACAATATTGTGAAGTATTCTAGTTGAAAAGAATCATAAACAATTAACGAAGTCTTAGAAATGGATTTCTTTCGTTCAAGTTTTAGGGTTTGGATAACTGCAGACCGAGAGACTAGGGTTTGATTCTTCACCAATCTTGGTGTGTACAAATTTGGTAGATAAGGGCACAAGAGAGAATGAATAGGGCTCGGGAGGCCCTTACGCTTTGACAACGTAGTCGGTACAAAAATTGAGACTAAAGGGGGATCCTTTTCAAACTAGTTAGAATTTGCATAGATCTTTCTCCTTTTCTATGGGAAAGTACCAAGGTTTTTCTTTGGACTGATTTTGGGTCGTGATCATGGGTTATGTTGATGTTGATGTGGTAAGACTCGAGAAAATATCAATATGATGAGGGGCCAAAGTATGGGTTGTTCGTGAGGAAATTAGGGCATGGGAGAATGTGCCATAGCAGAGGGGTCGTAGGCACTGAGAGTAAAATGATGGTAGGGATGAGGTTTTAAAAGAACCAGTCAAAAGAAAGAATAACATAAATGTATCCCTAACCCTAAATATTTATATAGTGAGAAATTTCTTAGGTATTACCTAGAAAGGAAGACCATGTGGATGGTGATAATAGGTTGAGGGCAGGGAATCCTTGGGCTTGTTGTCTTGGTGCTTGGAAATCCTTTTCTTCTCTTGGTCACTCAAATGAACAATGGTAAAAAGGTGAAGGGTGAGCACCCTTTTATAATCCTTGTGTGTAAAAAATGTGATCGGAGAGGTTTGGATGTATCCTACGGAGGTGTAGCTAGAAAGGTCTCTGGTTACACCAGAGGCATTAGTGGGAAGTCCTCTGGTATGCACCAAAAGACATTGTGGGAAAGGATCTGTTGTATACCAGAGGCATTGATTTAATTTCTATCGGTTATTACCGCTTTATTTTAGAATATTTCTTTCCAAGTCTACCTGGTACAATGGAGGCATTGGTGGGAAGTGCCCCGATGTAAACCAAAGAGAAAAAATTAACTCCCACGGTTTGACCGAAGGATTTAATGGGAACTCCTCCAATCGAACTGAAGGATTTTGTATTAACTTTGGTAATAGTGAAAAATTGGTTTCAGAGGAGTTCAAGGGAATTTATCCAATGAGTAATGGAGCACTTGAAGGGAACTCCTCTAGTATATACCAGAGTATTTTATAAGAACTTTCCCTATGACCAAACTCATTTTCAAAATCCTCCTAAGTATCAATAAAATATGGAATCCCAACCGTATTGAGAAAAATAAAGTGGTGTGTTCAGGAAGAGGTAATCAATGATCGATATTAAGGAAAAACTTCAAGCCAAGAGCTTTTTTATAGAACAAAGAAACATGATCCATTTTCTTGGAGAGAGGAATTACAAGTACATATTCAAGAAAATGGAAGTTATTAATGTCTATCACAACAAATGGTGGCACATTGGGAGAAGCCATGAATGTTTGCAGAGTGGTATCCAAACATAAAATTTTGAATATAGAAGCACGACAATGCATGACCCAAGAGATAAAGAATAGGTCTCATAGTTTTTCAAAATATCGATTTTGATGAGACAAATTTTTAATGGCACAAAGAAGAAATCAAAACCATTCCTAAAATAGATTAAATACCATGAAATAATTATTTCAATACAAAATTAGTTTCAAGAAGGCATAAGGAGTACTACAGTGACATGAAACATCAATAATGTTGAAAATACAAGTTTCATATGCATTTCTCTGGTATTGATTCGCTACCAGTGAGAGTCCATATCCCTGACAGAGTAACCTTTGTGTCACAAGCCTTGCTCCGATGCCAACAAGTGTCAATAGTCGCGACATAGATACTTGCATGTCCCACATATCCATAATTCCTTTCCCCAAGCCTTACCTTTTATAATTTTATTCTCTTTTATGCAAATAAAGGTGGATGGGGGGATTCTAGTATTCCTCTAAAGGAATGAGGGATGACACCTATGAATATGAGACTTTCCAATTTGATTATAGATGAGCGAACTACCTGAGTAACATTCCTTGGAGTACTACAAATGCATTTTCGAAACCATTTCTCCTTAGTTTATAAAAATGTAAAAATATGTTCTTAGACATGATCCTTGGCTCTTTTCATTGATGTATTTTAAGTGTACAATGCTCATATGTTGATAAAATATGTTCCATTGTAACTGGGTCTAACTTGAGATCATGCACAACAATACTATACATGTGAAAATGAAGTTATGTTTAGAATCAAAACTACATATTCCCAAGATTTTGACACCATATGTGTTACGCTTCAAGAGATATTCAAGATCAAGCCATAAAACTTATGAGAAGTTCCAAGTGATGATTTTCAAGAGAAAAAAAAAAAATCAAACAAAATTCAAATAATAAAATAAAATGTAAGAAATGAATTAAGGTAAAGTAAAATTGAGCAAAGAATCAAGAAGAAAATCAAACTCTTTTATTTATGTATAGTGGAGGAGTTTCCCTGAGGGTTAGCTGATGCAGTGTTTCAAGATTCGGCCATTGACAGGGAGGAGGTATACATCCCCTTTGATATTCTACAAGTGGTGGGTTCTTTGGATAATTTTATCTTTGATCACGAAAATACCAAGCCACAATTGTTGAAACTTTGAGTGTTTTCCTTTGTCTTCATGTGGCTTGTCCCATTTGAGAACCA
>CBVK0100036783.1:0-10322 GCA_900067695.1 Picea abies | reverse complement strand
TGATAAATCTATTTCAGAGTAAGAACGAGAACTGAAAGATGGTACTGAGGAACCGACTCAGGAACACCAAGTTGTCCAAGACTAATTCAATGACCAGTTATCTCACCAGGATCACTCACGTTTGTGATTAGTTGGGGGTAGTCGACAAGGCAATGACATATGTGGAGTTAGTGAGGTTGGCCTTGAATGGTTTCACCAAGCCTCGGATTTCGTTCATCGAAGGCATCTATGCTCGAGAGAAGTTTCCAGTCTTCGGGCGATTGTAGGATGATTGCATCTAGGAGGAGACTCGTCGAGAGGCTTTGGGAGGCCAGTAGGAGGATGGTGATGTGGAGAACCTTGCACTTCCCAGTTAGGCGAAGAAGGGCAAGGGGAAGGTCAGGATGAACACAGGTGGAGATTCATCTTCCTTGCACTTCCCAGTTAGGCGAAGAAGGGCAAGGGGAAGGTCAGGATGAACACAGGTGGAGATTCATCTTCACAAGTTGGCACAGGGAATGAACAAATTAAGTCGAGTGTTTTCATTGTCATAAGAAGGGACACTATGCTTCATAGTGTCCGAAGAGGAAGAAGGGTGGAAACAGGACACAACCAGATGTAGTTGCGTCGGCAAGGGCTCAAGCGAATGACTTTGCCAAGAAGTTTGAACAGATAGAGTTCTTACTTGTTTCCCAAACTTCCTTGGGCACTATATCAACTGTTGCATAGCTAATAGATAGTGGGGCTACATGTCATATGATAGGAGCATGAGAGTTGTTAGATAGTGGGGCTACATGTCATATGATAGGAGCATGAGAGTTGTTCGAGGGCTTCATAAAGTAAGACTCAAACGTGCATGTGGAACTTGGTATGGGCACCAAGTATGCAATAAAGGGATCTGAGATAGTGTCGTTCCAGATGGAGTTGGGAGGCGTGTTGAGAGGGATGGATGTGCTATGGGTGCTAGAACTCAGGAGGAGTGTGCTCTTAGTCTCAGTGATTGAGAAGAAGGGCTTTGACGTACTATTCCAAGATGGACAGGTGCTGATCAAGCTCAGAGGATCTAGCTTAGACATAGTAGTTGTTCTTGGAGTTAGAGAGATCAACTTGTATAGGCTAAAGGGCTAGCCTACGTGAGCAATGGAAAGTAGTAGAGTGACAGAGGACAAGGAGAAGGTAGCTCTGAAGGTTGAGCAACTCAAAGGGAGTCAACCTTCAGGTTCATGTGGGCATGAGCAGCCTTTCAAGTCTATCAAGAAGGAGTCATGGTATGAGATGACCATGCAGGATGCTTAGGAGAAGGAGGCTTCTAGAAGCATGACCAGAGGGAAGTCTTGGAAGACGGGTCCTAGTTAGATGGTAGGGATAACTTCTGTTTCAGAGGGAGCAACCAATCAGGTGGATTGGAGAGTAGCCATGGTAGCAGATCTGAAAGTGAAAAAAGAGCCACCTCTAGGTGGTAGAAGCACCTTCCTCGCTAAGAGGGAGTGTTGATGTTTTTAGTAGCATCAGATAGGTACTTCCACGTCGGTCTGTGTCAACACGTGGGAGTCGTCCTTATTACCTCTTAGAACCTTAGGAGATTCACTTTATTAAGTGATTAATAAAGTGAATGTACTTTTGCAATGTGGATGATCTTAGATTCGGTGAGGGATCATCTTATACCTCACCTATCTGAGAAAAAGTTAGCTAATGCGATGTTCTCGACTCTGACAAATCTGTTTCAGAGTAATAACGAGAACTGAAAGATGGTATTGAGGGATTGACTGAGGAACGCCAAGATGTCCAAGAATGACTCAGTGACCAATTATCTCACTAGGATCACTCAGGTTTGTGATCAGCTAGGGGCAGTCGGTGAGATAGTGATAGATGTGGAGTTAGTGAGGGTGGCCTTGAATGGTTTCACCAAGCCTTGGACTTCATTCATCGAAGACATTTGTGCTCGAGAGAAGCTTCTAGACTTCAGGCGATTATGAGATGATTGCATCCAGGAGGAGACTCGTCAAGAGGCTTTGGGAGGCCTGCAGGAGGATGGTGATGTGGAGAACCTTTCACTTGCTAGTCAAGGAAAGAAGGGCAAGGGGAAGGTCAGGATGAACACAGGTGGGGATTCATCTTCACAAGCTGGCACAGGGAAGGACCTAAGTAAGGTCAATTGTTTTCACTGTCATAAGAAGGGACACTATGCTTCACAGTGTTCGAAGAGGAAGAAGGGTGGAAATAGGATGCAACCAGAGGTAGCTGCGTCGGCTAAGGCTCAAGCGGATGAGTTTGCCAAGAAATTTGAACAGACATAGTTCTTACTTGTTTCCCAGACTTCCTTGGGCACCATATTAGCTGGTGCATGGTTAATAGATAGTGGGGCCACATGTCATATGACAGGAGCACAAGAGTTGTTCGAGAACTTCATAGAGTCAGACTCAGTCGTGCATGTGAAACTTGGTATGGGCACCAAGCATGCAGTAAAGGGATCTGGGATAGTGCCATTCCAGATGGAGTCGGGAAGCATGTTTAGAGTGATGGACGTGTTATGGGTGCCAGAACTTAGGAGGAGTGTGCTCTCAATCTCAACGATTGAGACGAAGGGATTTGACACACTATTCCAGGATGGACAGGCACTGATCAAGCCCAAAGGATCTAGCTCAGACACAACAACTGTTCTCGGAGTTAGAGAGAGAAACTTATACAGGCTAAAGGGCCAGCCTATGCGAGCAATGGCAAGCAACAGAGTGACAGAGTGACAGAGGACAAGGAGCAGGTAGCTCCGAAGGTTGAGCAACTCAAAGGGAGTCAACCTTTAGGTTCATGTGGGAAGGAGTAGCCTTCCAAGTCTGTCAAGAGGGAGTCATGGTGCGAGATGACCATGCAGGATGCTCAGGAGCAGGGGGCTTCTAGGAGCATGATCAAAGGCAGGTCTTTGATGAAGGGTCTGAGCGAGATGGCAGGGATAGCTTTCGTTTAGGAGGGAGCAACCAATTAGGTGGATTGGAGAGCAACCATGGTAGCAGATCTGATAGCGAGGTAGAGCCAACTTCGGGTGGTAGAAGTACCTTCCTTGCTAAGAGGGAGTGTTGATGTTTTAGTAGCACCGGACAAGTACTTCCACGTTGGTTTGTGTCAACACGTGGGAGTCGTCATTATTACCTCTCAGAGCCTTAGGAGATTCACTTTATTAAGTGATTAATAAAGTGAATGTACTTTTGTAATAAAGTGAGATTAATTTAATTAAATGCCTAAGTATTTGGCATTAGTAATTAAATTAAGTCCTAACCGTTGGATCTAAAGTGAATGTGAGATTAGATCTCAGTTGTTGATCACTTTGAAGATCTAGGGTTTTGGACTTAGGGTAAACTCAAGGTTATAAAAGGCAGCCTATGTGAGAGGATGAGACATAACAGATACACTTAGAGTGAGAGAGTGAGCTCTCATTGATTGGGTGGAGAAGGACATTCATCCAAGTGTGCAGGGCAGGGGTCGAGGATAGGAGCAAAGGGGCAGCAAAGGAGATAGCAGCCAACCAACAAGATCGAAGGACCGATCTTGAGGTTTGCAGGGCTTGGCTTTTATATTCCTCAGGTGGGCCATTTTTTCAGGACAGGAGTCCGTAATAATAATAATAAATCTCATAGATCTGGTTTTCCCTTTGAGGTTTTTCCAGGGGTTATTTACCCAGAAGTTTGTGTGCAATGTGTATGGTTTCAATTTTTATGCTTCCGCTGATTTATTTGGTTAAGTAACCTAGCTATGCATTTAATTAATAAGTGATTTATTTGGATCTAAGTGCCGGATGCTAGTTTCAAAAAATTAACACTAAATAATAGTTTCTTGACTAAGGATGTAATGCCATCCCTGCTTGATTGTGTGTACCAGTGTGTAGAACTTGTTGTAGGTGTTGTAATCACCATTGATACCTTAGCTCAAGTCAACACAGTAAACTAGAGCGCTTCTCATCCAAAATACCTGCTTATTTTACTCATTGTACTCGTCATGCATGTGCTGAGTATAAAACCTACTTTAGTTTTCTCCATTATTGACACTGCTGTTTATTAATAATAATTCCAATCAATCTTCTGGAAATAGGCTGAACAACTTTCCTCCTCAAATATCTCTGTTATTTAATAATAATAAACGCAATTACCTTGCTGGAAACACTTTATTAGGGCACTCCTCCTCTATGCAGATTGCTGTTTGCTGATAATAATAACAGGGATAGGCTGACAGCTCCTCACTAGAGCGTTCCCTTACCAAAGATATCACTGTTTGTATGGTTTGAAATATACATCTGCTAAGAGTACTCCACCTAGAGTGTTGTTGCCCCCATCAAATTCTTCCTTAAACAAAGTCGATTGAATGGTAAAGCAAGGCAAGGAGGAGAGGGAACACTTCTTCGAACAGAAAACTTTCTAAAATAAATCACATGTATAGCTTTTAATGAGTGATCTAAGGCACACGTTCTAGCTGAAATAGGAGGGCAAATTAATGGCCACAGATACTAAGATAATGTGTCATAAGACTAGTATGTACCCTCTCATAAGCTAGGCACACCCTCCTAGGCTAGAATTAGCATTCTTAGTCTTGACACATGCATGCAAACTCATTTTAAAGCAAGTGCTCCACTATTCGTAGGAAATCTGCCCAAAGTCCACTCAACTCAAAAATAGCATCCCATGTGTCCACATGTGATGAAAGCGTCGTCTGTTGATGATCAAACCATTCATCTTCCACCCAAACCGGAACTCAACGACAAATCCAACACTACACACTGGAAGCATGACATTGCCACTGTACCTACTAAATATAGACCTGCTAAAAATAGACATGCCAGAAATAGTAGTGTTGCCTCCTATAAAATAGGAAACCATGGGTAGGAAAATCATTACTATGAGGACACTTGCTATAAATAACACATCTAAAAATACACTGCTAAATTAGTAACTACTTGCATGTCATAAAAAATAGCCACATTAGATTCTTCTTCATGCAAGGAAATCGGATATGTATTTTGTCTCGACATGCAAGCCTTGTTACCGAATTGCCAAAAATAACATTTTCATGAAACATTCTTATCTTATCTGACATGTAGGCCTTGGAAATTTGGCTCCTTAAAAGTAGAACTGCTAAAATTAGCAAGTCCTTAGAATCTAATGATACTCAAATGTGTAGGAGGTTTTGAGCCACGTGAAACTTTGAATGTTCCTATAGATGAACCAACATGATGAAATTGAGTTGGAACTCAACCCTTTGAATGCGCATGCAATTTGAGGGTTAACAGTTCCAATATATGCCATTGTAGGGGAATTAGAGAGATCACTTTTCATTACCATTCCTTGATTTGAAAACCTTGTCATAAATTATATCCAAAATTAAAGATTATGATAGAGTTCTGTAGAATGTATGATATGAAGACTTTCATAGAATGTTGTCAATGTCTTGTCAAATGACATGGAGATATGGAAGGCATGCTCTTGAACTTCTTGACAAGCTTGCAACTGACATATTATTGCTATGATACACCCCACCATTTCATTGATTGCAACATTTGACACATTTCTATCTTATGCAACCGACATCCTACTGAGAACCCAACCACTGCATCTTTGATTTCCTATTAAGACATTTTGCTATAGTTGACAATTGCAAATGAGCCCAAGATATGTTAGTGAATTCGTGACGCTAAGATCATGGAGAAACTCGACATTGGATAAGGACACTAAGTGTTCAATGTGTATAAATGCAATGACAAGTTGGTTTGTGATGTCCATCCTTGACTATGAAGTTTAGTACAAAGAAACAATTAAAGATGGTCTGACTATACTTTACATGCCATCTAGCATAGATAAGATGATAAGAAATAGTTTAACCAACATGATATAGAGTGATGTAAAATCTATTGGAATGTAGTGTTCACAATGTCATGTTGACACTCGATGTTCGAAAATAATTAGAGCAACATAACATGTTCCATTAGCTTTGAGTGGTCAACATGGGATGAAGAAAAGAACTTGCCTTCAACATCTGATAGAGATGATGCTTTTGACAACCTTAATTCACTATGATTCATGTTTGGCAAAATGATTCTATTTGACATTCTAAGTTTTATGTCGAGCATATGGTTAATGGTGAAGAGGAAATTTTATATATGTGTGTTTTACTATAAAACAACCATATATTCAACCATACATATATATGATATGTATTTATATAATCAAAACAAAATTACAAATAACTTTTAGGCTTTTGATATGAAGTGTATGTCAATTTATGGTCAAGTATATCCTTTGGTGCCACATTATGCACATTGTACCTCTAGACTTTAGGTCTATGCATTCAATGTTTAAAGGCATCCTGAATTTAAAGAAAAAATAACACAATCACAAAAATATATGCATTGATTTTAGCATAGATCCATATGGATTGTATTTAGCATAGATGCGTATCACAAATATATCTAACAATATATCCAATCATAAATACATATATATAAAATATGTATTTGTATAATAAAAATAAAATCACAAGTAGCTTTTAGGCTTAGTGGTTGGAACATGGCGCCACCATGTAAAAAACCCAAGTTCAAACCTCGGCGGGTGTAGAGCCCTCATGTTTGTCTGTGAGGGAATATGTTTGACCTTTGGAGTTGGTTTCTTTCCGTCATCCAAGGGACTTAATAAATGTCCAACAAGCCAAATTGGTTTAAATGGACCTTAGTAGGATACTTTATCCTTTTAATAAAAGCAAAAGAACAAATATATCAAGTACTTAGATTTTAGGCATATGATTTGAAGCGTATAGCGAGTCGCATAACTTTTGGGCATTTGCTTTGAAGCATATATGTTATGTTTTTATTGTGCATTGATTTCAGCATGTGTTCCTTATGTCTTTTTTTTAATGGTGCATTCACTGAAGCATGGCTCATGTCTTTTTTATGGTGCATTGATTTCAACATGTGGTCCTTATGTTTTTACAGTGCATTGATTTCAACATGGGGTCCTTATGTCTGTTATCAACCAATCTAGCACTTGTGCAAAGCCTTAACAAGATGCAAGACGAGTGAAACATATGGAAGTATCTACCACTGTCACCTAAGCAACTACTTCCCTTGTTTTAGTGAAGGATAGAGATCCAACACAAGGGGGGCTTCCCTAGGAACCTCAAAGGATCCTATAGCAAGCTAAGGCGAGTCTACGACCCCTTATCTTGGTTACTTGATTAGCTAGGTCAAGGTTAAGGGCAAGGTTAAGATGAATTAGACAATGCAAGGTGATTATATGTGTGTGAGGGGTGTTGTTAAGATAATCAATGATATTCACCAAGCTAGAAAAAGTAAATCAAATGCTCTGAAACACTAGCTAATAAAAGAAAAGAAATGGCTGAAACACTAGCTATCAAATAGAAAAAAAGAAAGGGATGAATACTAGCTACCAAATAATAAAGGAAAGGCTGTAAATAAACTTGTATAAAGATGATATACTTCAGCATATAACAGGTTTATAACAGCAGCAAGTAAACAGTCCTAAAGTTAGTAATGAGCAATGGAAAATATGCCAAATGTAATATCAAAGACTAACAAAGCATAGGCTAATGACTGCTTGAAAGAAAGAGCATTAAACTATGTTTGGTAAATGCAAGATGACAAATCCTAGTGGCTGAAAAATGCAACTAATGCAGCAATGAATGATGTTAGATGATGATTCTGAGCTAAGATGCAAAGTGTTAGGCTAAAGATGATGCAAGTCCTAAAGCTAACACAAATCATTGGGGAAGAGAGAAAGCCTAAACTAGGGTGTATATCATTTGCAACAAGAGAAAGACTAGTGCCTTCAAATTCTTGGGCATATGGAGTCAATGTAACAACTTCATATGGAAGCTAAAGCAAGAGAAGACTCAAAGATTAAAATCCTAGGGTTATACCATCATAAACCTAGTCTTAGCCTTTTTAGGAAAACAAACCCTAGAATTTATACAATCATAAACCCTAGGTGTTGTCTTATGTCTTCTAGGGCCTCTAGCAAAAGATCAAGTGGAAACTAGGTCAAAGCGTAGAATTTATACAATCATAATCCCTAGATTTCAACCAATAAGGACAAGGTTAGGGGGATGTACAATCACGATCCCTAAACATGACCTTAAATGCTTCAACAAAATTAAGATGGACAAAACAAGGAAGGGGTTGAACAATTACATTCCTTCTTAGAGTTTCAAAACAAAATTATCCAAGGAGAACAAGGTGCATGCAACTTATCAACCATTTGATAGAGCATTAACTTAAAACATTGTGAATAAACATAAATATTTGGAAAGAACACTTATGATACCAAGTCACTATGCATGAAAGAAACCCTAGCACAGGGTTTATCCACCAAAACAATGATAAGCATCCACAAGATCAATCCTCCAAATGTGCGCACAAGTACTCCATGATGAGAAAAGAAGCTAAGAAGACAAGTGGAAGTGATTCTTCACAAGTGTGAGTTATGATTTGACAATGAGGGACTGTTAGCCTTCTTATATGGGGCAACCGTAGTGCCTTATCCCTCAAAAGTCCCTGAAAACATAAAATATCCATGATACAAGGTGGATAGGTCAAGGCCGACCCCCAAAATAGCCTCCAACAATAAGATACAATGAAAATACATCAAAACATCCCCTCAAAAATGATGTGTGGGTGTGAGCCTCCAAAGGCTATGACCTCATGCACTAGAAGGGTAAAGGTGCCTCCAAAGGCCACGTCTCTCCATCAAATGGTGCAAGCATCATCAAGGGTAACGTCTCCTCATCCAAAGGTCATGTCTCATCATCAATCCATATCAACTCATCATCTAAAGGACCCCATCAATGCCAGGTCCACTCAAGAAGCATTAAATTATGACGTCATTGTAAAAAATTCAACGTCCAAGGGCTAGGGTGTGACCTCATAGGTGAACAGAGCTCCATAACCTCTCCCAAGAGGTGTGACATCATCTCCAAGTGCTACATAATCCAATCAAAACCCTAATATGCTCAAGGGTGCTTTGTTGAGCCTGTGGGGCTTCCTGCCCTCTCCATGGCCCATCTGACCATATCTGCAAAATCTGAGCTCATCCGTCCAACATCCAAGGCCTAGGAGGTGTGGAAAGGTGCCTCAAGGCATGCCAAATCATCAAAAGACCCAACGCTCTGTGTTAAGTGTACAACGTCCTCTGAATAGCGCATAACGTCCCGGGTACAAGCATGTAAACGTCCTCCAAAGGACCATGTCAAGAGTGCATCAAGATCAAACAAGGTGATGTAGGAGCATTTCCCATCATAAATTAATCATTCTGAGAAGGTCTGGGAGGGTCTTAGAATTTACTAAAGGGAGTGGGTTCCCTTAATTTAATTATTGTATTTTTTTCCTAAGTTTGTAATTGTATTCTGGAAGGATAGGGTTGTTAGGAAGAAAGAGGATTGTTTTCTTAATTTATTATATAAATGGCTTATTTGAGCAAATTAGTTGAGTTAGGTGGATTTTCCTAAGTATGGAGGATTCGATCAAATTGATCCTCATCAATTTTAGAGAGCAAGAGTGCTATTATTGTAATTAGTTGCAGGAATTTAGGAATTTGTTTTGTTGAGCTGGAAGTGTATCTTCCATGCATAAATTGTAAGCCTTAAGGCATTTAAAGGGTGGCCAATTAGTTAAAAATCCAGCCAAGGGGAGAATGGCCAAATAGAGGGAAATAAGGCCAAAGAGAGAGAGAAGATTGAAGCACTGCCCCGACTGTGGAATCGGGTCGGAGAGGTATTTCTGAGACTATGTACAGTAATCAAATTAATGAAAGCATGGTGATTGTGCATGTATTCCTTTGTTGATATGCATCAATATTGATAATCCATGAATGAGTAGTCGGGATAGTGTGATAACCAACATTTAATCTAAATCATGTTATCGTGAGGGAATATCTATGCGAAGGAACGAGATTAAGGAATGAAGTTCCTATGAACTTCGTTGAAGAGTCAAGTTTCCATGAATTTTCTAGGAACATAAATGCAACATAAATCCAAGTTCAATGATCGAAGCAGGTGAAGGTGGAAGAATCGTGACCCTTGATCACCAGAGATTGATGGTTAAAACATTACCCAAGGGCGATAGCATTACCAAATCGACGGTGGCGATCTAATCGTTGTGATCTAGATCGACGGTTCCCGACGAGACACATGGCGAATTCTCATTGGAGATTTATATCGACATATCAGGCTCAGGTAAGTCTTTTGTATTTGTTTCGTGGAATCGTCGATATAGCGATATCCAATAACAACATTCCGTACTCTCGGTTCCATGTTGGGCCCGACCATATTGTTAACAAGTTGTTAATTGGTATTAA
>CBVK0100036782.1:0-34860 GCA_900067695.1 Picea abies | reverse complement strand
CGCTCTTCCGATCTCACCATTTCTGCTCTGTCCAGCTTATGTTCTTCATCTCTGCATCTTTCATGCTTTGTTCCTATTGTCTTCTTGATCACATACAGTTCGAATTGTTTTACCAAGAAAAACCAACCTCTCTCTATCACGACATTTTTATTTTATTCCTTCTCTCGTCATCTGTTACACTCCAAATCTCCAACGCCCGTGTCGGGAATCTCAGAATGCTCAAGAGCCATGATTCTAATGCCCCGGAACAATGATTCAATTAGTGTAACTGAATCGTAACTGATCAAGAAACCATGAAGTCAAACAACAACCCTTTGATCAGATTCAGTTTTATCAACGTCGTTGGATTATACACACAGAGGCTTTTTTACTTTTCAATGCGTAACCTCCGATGTGGAGCCTAGCAACACTATCTCCTTCCCCTATCTTCTGTTGATGTGACCTTGGGCGATGCTATCATGTGACCATGCGAATGCAGGCATGACCAAAGGTGGTTTGAGATCAAACTACTTTCCGCCCCACAATTTACCTCAAGCCTCCACGTGTCCTTTCTCTAAAACCATGGTTTTGATTGCGACCCGCCTTCAGAAAATTAACTTTCGAGCAATTTTTGGTCCCGCAATCAGGCGTGATCATCGATCTCACGGTCTCTGACAGATTCCTTCGATCAACAACTCCAATATATCATCTTTCCTTCCTCTTCTATGTATCCACGCCCTCCTAAGTCTTAACGAACAAGTGATGTGTGGCCCTCCAAACCGACGAACAAGATCGATTTTGCCTTTCGGGCTTCGGGAGTCTCGATTCTCAAACTCCACTTTCTCTGCGGTTCTTCCACTCAAAATTTGCGATCTATCAACATGTGGTCTTCTCGAATCAACAATCGCAATGCCTTCGGGTATTCGGGATTCGGGAATCTCAACTTTCCTTGCTCTCTTTTTTTCGGAGTGTTCCAACCAGAGTACATGATCTGTTGACATGTGTCCTCCTACAGATCAACGGTCCTCAACTCCTTTGGCTCTTGGGGTTTCAGGGATTTAAAAAATCAACTTCACTTTCTTCACTTTCTCCCGGAGTGTTTTTCCCCAAACTGCATAGATTTCTGCCACAAGTCCTTCTGGAAACTGACAGCCTGGATCTTCTTCGACCCTCGGGTCTTCGATGATCTGATTTCCTTCCCAACCACAAACTCCCAAAGTGATTCATTCTGGAGTTGTGGATCGTGCGCCACCTGTCAGTCTTAACAATGGATGGTCCCTGCTTACTTCAGGACTTCGGGACTTTGACAAGTTTGTTCTCCTGCGCTCATCCAAAGGCTTAACCTTCGTGCATTTATCTCTGGATCCAACGATCATTGATCCTCTGTGCTCAAATCAAATGGATCATATTTGTACTTCTCCTGGATCTAATGGTTGTCCTAACTCCTGAAATGTACCTTAGATCGACGACTGAGAGTGACTTCGGACCTTCGTCCTTCAGGACTTCAAGACTTTTGACATTTGTTGGTGATGAAACTACCGAAGTAAATCTCTCAGAGTGATGTAGCTTTCTTACATCACATGTTGACGTGTCACGAGCCAAGTAGGTGCCATGTGTCACTCAGATTCATGATTTGCATGTACCTAAAGTGTCGATTCAACTTGACACTTGTCATTTTCTGATTGCACCATGTGTCCTTGTTGACGTGGTATGCCACATGTCCTTGTAGACGTGGTCTGCTAACGTGGTTCTCCCTGATCTAACGGTCATCGCATTTTCTCCAGATCCAATGGTCCTTATTCATTTCGGATTTCAGGCTTCGGGTAATTCGACTTTCAAGTTGCCAATTCTTTCGAAGTGAGATTCCCCAAACAGTAAGCTCCTCACAACTTTTGATGTGAACCAAATGTTGTTCATCGATCATGTTCTTAGATCGATGGCTCAATCTATCTTCAGTGTTGCTCTTATAGCTTATCCTGTCCTTCCACTTAAAAGTGATCCAACGGTTGTGAAGACACTCGAAGCAGATCAACGATCAAGGATGGTTGTGGAACCACAACTTGCGAGTGATTTAACTCGTTACCAAAACTCTGCAATTTGAAGTGCGTTGTTGGTGATTCAACCACAATCGTCGATATTTGAGGCTATAAGATCTGACAGTCCTGACTAACTGCAGGATTGGAAATAACATGATATTTAATTCTCCTTTCGATCTCTGCAATCTATCCCTACCATTGATCTGGCGATTGTGCATTTGACAGTCACGACTTAATCCGACTTAATATGATTGTTTGTTAGATCAACCACAATCGTCAATATTTGGGTTTATGATATATGATGATCTAGACCAATTGCGGGATTAGAACTAGCAAGTTGTTTAATTCTTCTTTCGCTCTCCGCAATTCATCCCTGTCGTTGATCTGGCTTGCAGATCTGACGATCACGATCCTCCAACAGTCCTCAAGCCCATGGTCACTCATATGACCGACGTCCATAATATTATACAATCAACACGATCAATTTCTTGATTGGACGACTGTTGAGGCTTCTCATCTTGAGCTTACGCTTTTCCTTTCGAGCTTTGATCTCTGCATATTGTTCACTTCTCCTCCTGAGCTTATGCTTTTCCTGTTCACCATCGACATTGTTGTTCTTTCCATAAATGACAAGCACACTCTTCCTGTAAAAACATGCCAACAAAGGGTTCCTTAAAAAAGGAGGAAAAATCTCAACCTCATCCCATTTTAAGGGAGGAAGGGGATATTCATCTTCAAGTGGAAACAAAGCAACTGAATGATCTAGTAGATAAAGAGGCACTCCAATGGAGTGATGAGCCCATTAATAAAATCCATAAACCAAATGAATACCATTAGATACTCTATCTAGACTCCCTCTAAGGAAAGTTCTAATAGTAGAAACCCTCGATCCAAATGAGATGCCCCATAAAGATGAAAAGGTTAATAAATAGTCAGAATTTTTTTTAACTTAGAGCCCTAAGACAATGTTTCATTAAAATTATGTAGCCCAATAGGCCATTTGTTCCTCCAGAGGTGTTGTCCAAGAAAAATCTCATGCCTTGATTTGTTTTAGACCCTCTCATGAGAAGCAAGTCTAAAATGGAATCAAATAATGGGATGTGGAAAGAAATAAGGCCTTTGGGATATCAATCCACTATAGTTGTGCCTTTCAACAATAAGGAGGGGTAAAAGGAAAGATCATAATAAGTCAAAATATAGTTTAAATGTACTGTATTTTTTTTTTACCATGTAATTAGTTTGTAAGATAATACTCTTGCAACTATGGTAGAGAAAGAAGGTTTGTTAAAAACAACATAAGATCAAATTCATACCATCCTCATAATGTTATGGGACCTATGATCAGTAATAGAATAGAAGTTATGTGATAACATGTAATTTGGTCATATGGGTATAATTGAGACCTTTCTTAATTAAATATAATCAATCCATTTGAGTTAAAAAAAAGGTTCCTTTAATTATTAATATAAGCAGTGGTGTACATTGTAATAACCTAGGTTGATCCCCAAATTGTAAATGTACATATATTATTATAGGTTGGTCAACTAGTATGGTTTTTTTTCCAGAGTGCCCATGTATATATTTTTTAGGCCATAGTGCATGTGTGATATTTGGTCGATCTGACTGTATGCTAAAAGGTCGGTGAACCTATCAATGTAAATTGTAATCACACTTTGATATATTAATAAAATACATCACTATTGCAGACCAAGTCTGATAGAGAGTATGGGTGGATAAGAATCCACGAGAGGGAAAGGGGGATAAGGGCTTAAGGAAAGGGGCTAAGGGATTAAAAAAATGTGCTAAGTTAAAGGGGCTTAAGACCAGGAATATAATAATATATTCCTTAGTCTTAAGTTATGATTTTATCGTAAGTTCTCAAGTGGGAGAACGAGTTCCCAAGTGGTGGGTGAGTAGTTCTTTCAGTGCCACTTGTCAAAAAGATAACATGCATAGCTAATGTTTGGATTTAGTGGAAAAATGATCCATTCTAATTCATTCCATGATTCTTATCATTCCTTTTTGGGTGTGAACTGAGGAGCCAATGTGACCTTGTTACCTTGTGAACCCTGAGAATCCTAGGTGGATTTGGTTGTACAATTCTCCTTAGGTTTCCTTGGGGAAGGTTGGATACCTGGAGGGATAATTGTTGATATTAGGTTTCCTTGGGTGTGAGGCCTAAAGCATGCTTGGAGAATCTTGAGTGTAGCTTGAGTTCCTATAGCCACAAATATCTTAGACTTCCTAGTCAGCCTGTGTTGGAGCCCCGGAGGGAAGTAGGATAGCTCGAGAGACTGCGGTGCAGAGAAAATAGTACATTTCCTTGGGTTGTGCAGGTTGTGTGGAATGAGAGGCTATAGGTTGCAACTGATGTTGGAGTCGGTACCTTGGCCTAGCCATTGTTGTGTTGATTGTTAGACCAAATTTGGATTAGGTAACCTTTTCCTTGGTGGAGTCTGTAATGTCCCTTTCCAAATAGGAGCTCCAGAGAGGAGGATTAATGGTCTAAACAACCTCGTTAGACTATAGCCAGGGCCAAAAAGGGGTAAATAGGGTTACTAGAGGTCATCCCAGTCAAAGGTGTTATAATTGGAAAGTGACATTGAGCTAAAAGTGGCTAAAAGCGCTTTTAAGCCAACTTGAGCTAAAAATAGAACATATGAGCTAAAATTAGAAGTCAACAATGAATTAGGGTTTTGGGAAGCTATAAGAGAAGGTACAACAACCTAATTTAGGATTATGAATATTTTGACTTGTCATTGAAGAGAAAGGCGCATCTCAGAAGAGGTAGCTCAGTGGATTCCTAGAGGAATACACCCGTGGCTAATTTCAGTGTTGAGAGACACACCCTAGTCATCAGGGAGATCAAACGAGTCTTCCATCAGTCTACAACAACAATTCTATAGGATTCAGTAGCAGGGGCACACTTGTCTAGGGATAGGGCGCAAATTCTGAGGAGGTTTAGTGGATCAACTTGTCCCATTCAAGGAGAGCTCATAGATTTCTCTTCGACCCATTTGAGAGGCAGACCATACACATATTTTTCCTAGTTTCTCGTTAGATTTTGACAGGGGAATCATCAACGATGCATTTTCTAGACATTGGGAGTGCAACACTTGGGGAGGACACATTTGAGGTTCCCGAACGATCATCAGATCAGATCCAGGGAAACCCTTTCGACCCATTTCACAGTAGGCCAAGACAATCATTTTGAGACACATATCAGCTGATTCTGACGTTGGAATCACTAGGGTGCAGTTTTCCAGTAGTAGAGGGGCGCATTCCCCCAAGGGGATCCATCTGGGGTCCAGATACACCAGCATAGGGGTCGGTCAGTCACCGGGATTGAGAGGGACAACATGGCACACTAGTTGGGATAGTTTATGGGTCGATCCGAGAGATCTAGCCACCGGGGAAAACTTTCCGGACTTGCAGAAGTTACTGCGTGAGATGTCATAGCTTATAGATCATCCATTGATCCTGCAATGTTCATCTATCATTGGGTATTATCATTTTAGTTTTCTTATTATATTTTGGCTAAGATCCTTTTGTCATTGATCTAGAAAAGTGATTTATTTTATTTTCAGTTGCATTCAGCATTGTACTCCAAAGATATCATATATATGATTTATAGTATTTTGTCTCATTTACCACCTGTATGGGAAATATATATGTTGTAAACAATTAATCATACACACACATTCACAGAGTTTCCCAAACTAGCCAAGTCAAGAACATTATAGTGGTATCAGAGCTTTATTCCTACCAGCCCGTGACTAAAGACGATTAGTGCAGCAGAGGACCTAGGGGGTCGTGAGCACATAGGTGACGAATATGTCACTTATAACAGATGCAAGCAGTGAATACCTAGACCTGATTTCCCCCCTTTTCCTCCCATCTTAGAGGAAGACAAAGAGGCACAGAGGGAAGCAGAGAGAAGGGCAGATCGTGAGGCTGAGCATGAGGCAAAGAGGATGTTAGGAGACAGATACAAGAGACCAGAGGGAAGTGGTAAGGCCCCCATGGACCCAGAGGTAGCCCTCATACAGGTACTCGACAATCTGGTAGTCAGTTAGTAGGCCATGACTCGGTCCTTAATGCAGATGGATGATAGAATGGATATAGTGGGCACCCCGGGCACACAAGTCCCACATGCAACATAGGGGGACTTAGGGGAAGGAAGTAGACCCCAGTCTACTACTCAAAAATACACATCTTCAAGTAGGATTCCTAGGCCATTGTTCCCCAGTTTCTAGAGGGCACCCCCAACAACAACACAATAGTCGATGGCATAGAGGTTGCCCACTTAGGTGGAGGACATTGCAGAGTATAGAAGGGAGTACACAACATTGGGTCATGATTTCCATCAGGACATGACCCTGGTCGAGTATTGTGGACTCAGACTCAGGAACCACCCCAGAGAGACACATAGAGGAGGACAATAGTAGCAATAAGGGCATAACATTTATTTCATCCGGAAAGTTGGTAAACTCACCATAACTTCTTTTGACGGATCGTCCAAATGCACTGCCAGAGGTTGGGTACAAAAACTAGACACAAACTACAAGCTCAACTAGATGACTGAGACATAGGCCATTAGTTTCATTACCCTGCACTTGGAGGGTGAGGCACATGAGTGGTATCATCATGGATTAGTGACGTCAGGTCACATTCACATCACCTCCTACAAGGATTTCACAAAGACACTCATGGACAGGTTTGACAGGAGGGATCCCGAGATCCACTTCAGGGATCTAGCCCAGTTGAGACAAATTGGCACATCAAAGGCATTCATCATGGAGTTTTAGTGGATATTAGTGGTAGTGACAGCTATATCATATCCTAGGCTGAACATGTTATTCACAGAGGGACTCACAGAGCCCTTGAGAGGATGGGTGAAGTCATACAGGCCTCACACCTTGTAGGATGCCATCTTCTGCACTCGAGATTTGGAAGACTCAGTTCCATAGACTAAACCCTTTTCCAAACCCTCCATACCATAGAAGGACTGAGACATGAAGCCATTCCAGAGAGAATGGAAGGGTAAGGATAAGTTGCATGATGAGATGATGCGAGAGCTTATGCGGAAGAAGATTTGCTTCAATTGCAGAGACCCTTGGGTCCGAGGCCACATGTGAATGGGAAAGAGAGAGATTCATTATATTGAGGAGGTAGAAGACAGTGTGGACAGTGAGGAGGAGGAGCATGACAATGGATCCACTAGCTCAGAGGAGGAGTCAACACGGGCAGAGGAGAAACCTCCCCGTAGACCACCGATGCCAGCATGGACCCACCCACCGATAGTTCCACAGCCTCTTGAGCAGGATAACAGATGGAAACTAGCAAAGGGAGGAGTCATAGCGACCCTTTCTGGTGTTTCCAGGTATGATACCCTCCATATCAGAGGGACTATTCAGGGACAACATGCAATCGCCCTGATAGATGGTGGGGCCACCCACAACTTCATTGATGCTTCATTGGTATCGAGACAGGCACTTCAGACAAAGGAGTTTGAGGGATTTGATGTTGTAGTAGTAGATGGCCATATATTGGAGTGTACAGACAGAGTTCTGAACTTGGAGATAAAGTTAGGCAACTACACAGTGAGAGGCACATTTTATGTGGTTGACCTATCTAATTGTTAGGGACCTAACCCCTCACGTAGGTAGAATAATATATTTCCATGTAATAAAGGTCAATATTAATAAGGAAGAATAAGTCAAATGTAATAAGACCTAATAGAAGCTTTTGCTTCTAGAAGGATCTTCCTCTAGATTGTTCGTTGGATAGGTATATTTAGTATAAATAGGAGTAAAAG
This sequence comes from Picea abies, assembly GCA_900067695.1. Classification (NCBI taxonomy): domain Eukaryota; kingdom Viridiplantae; phylum Streptophyta; class Pinopsida; order Pinales; family Pinaceae; genus Picea; species Picea abies. The sequence goes on along the minus strand of CBVK0100036782.1, from coordinate 27,027 downwards.
GTATGAGAAGTTTTGTCTTGGATATTATTGTAATAGAGCTCTTCTCTGTTGGAGGTTGCCCCCTTAAAGAGCCAAGTGAACATTGCTCTCAGTAATCAAAGTGCTATTCCTGGTGTTATTCTGGTATTATTCTAGTATTTCTCTGGTTATATCATTGTTTATCTGCCATTTCTAGCTAATTATTTTTGTTCTGCATACTATTTTATATTTGGAATATTACAAGTGGTATCAGAGCACCTTCCTTGACAGAAATTTGTGGGTTAAATTTGTTTTCAAGGTAGAGATGTATTCCGACATCTTAAAGATATAGAGATCTATCATTACACGCATAAACCCGTGGTCGGGGATTCATACACGTAGGAAATACAAGTGGTACTTAAGTGCACATCTGTTGGCCACCCTTGTAACCCTTGTTGGTACCCCTTCGAGTGGTAGCACATCAGAAAGAACATGTATACAGATCAACAAAGATCTCCTGAAGCCCTCCGTAGATAAACCGATTGGCTTCCTGAATGCTATAATTCCACCGAGAACAACACTCGGGAAGATACTCTCTAGTATTGGGGTAGTCGGGTAGTACAGCTAAGGGCATGGTCTAGCCTCCTTGGTTGGTGCCCTGAGAATTTGGGCCAAGTAATACTGTTGGAACCCACATGTATATCAGAGAGCTATAGCACAGGGAAAACCCTTTTCTGTAGAACCCTTTCATACCCTAACCCTTGGCACAAAAACAAAAACAGAATAGACACGATCTATTTTCGCACAACTGTGTCTCATGCATTCGAGTTGCAAAATTACTACACATTTCTTCCTATTAAGCATTTTGGAATTTCGTCACTGCAATATTCTTCAGATCGGAGTTTGGATCCTGTTGGCACCATTATTTGAGACCTATCCCATTGGATTCCTCTCTTCGTCGTTATCATAGTCATACCTATCATTTTGCAACAATTTTTTTTTCTAGTGGACCCAACCCCCTTCCAACACCCTTATTTGGGCTTTACCCCATTGGATTCCACTAGTCGCCCTAATCATTGTGATCATTTCACCCATAACCCATTTTCTGTGTGGTCCCACCCTCCCCTTTTCGTGTTCCCTCTTCATCATGGCCCACACCCATAGCCAAGAATTGGAAGCTCGCTTCAATTCCTTGCACTCTAATTTCACTAAAACCCAACAAGAAGTGAGGCATATCAGTGCCAATGTTGCTACCATCAATAAAAACATGCATTCCTCCATCGACGCCAAAATGGAGGACCTCAAACAAGACCTCTCTACCAAGCTTGAATCATTCAATACCCATTTTGTCTCCTTCACTACGATTATCTGCACCAAGCTGCATATCCCTCTAGATCTTCCCTCATTTGACCCACCTTTGCAAACCGAAGGTGAAACTTCCTCTCATTCCCAGAATTTTCAGCCCCATCACTTTCAGTGTGACCTATGCCTTCCATGTCTGGATGTGACCAAATTTGATGGCTCTGATCCCACTAGCTGGGTAACTCAAATGGAACATTATTTCTCTTTGTATGGCATTACATATGAGTTGTCCAAACTCCAGTATGGTGTTCTCCATCTAAATCAAGAACATTGGCAATGGTAGAAATGGAGAAAAAATGGTCACCAAGGGTATGTGTCTTGGACACACTTTGTGGCAGAGCTTTATGAACTCTTTGAAACTGACACCAACCAGTTAGGTTGTTTGACAAAGTTGAAACAATATGGCACAATGGAAGACTTTATAGCCACTTTTGAGCGATTGGATTTCTGTACAGAGGGCATATCTAATGCTTTTTTTCCGAGAATGTTTTATCAGTGGCCTCAAGGATGATATTCATGCCCATTTCCTCATGGCTCGGCCTCAAAGTTGGGTGGATGCTACTAAAAGAGATAAGGAATCACAACAGATTGTCTCTTCTGAAAACTGAAAACCCTCCTTTATTCCTCGCACTAAACCAGTCACTACCACTCCTTCTACTCCACTAAAGATCCAGAAATTGACCAGGGAAAAAATGGTTGAACGCCAACTCAAAGGCCTTTGTTATAATTGTGATGAAAAATATTTTCTCGGGCACAAGTGTAAGGAACAAAATCTTTTTATGGCCATCTCGGAGGATGTTTCGGAAGACGATGTTGAGGCTCCCCTTGTGGAAATTTCACCTGAAACCACTGACATGACCCCTCCCTCTGACCCTCCTGAAGTTGAATCGATCATTTCCCTAAATTCTCTCACTGGCTTCTTTGCTCTCCAAACCCTCAAGCTAATTGGTTACATTAAGCATACGAAGGTCATCATTCTTGTTGAGAGTGGAAGCACCCATAATTTTATTCATCGTCACATTTCCCAAGAAACTAATTGTTATATCCATGTCGTCAATAATTTTCAAATCATGATTGCCAATGGTGGGTCCATGAAATCTGGAGGGCGTTGTGAAAATGTGTGTCTCCAAATTGGTCAGTACCACATGAAATCTCATATATTTTCTATCGACATGGGCATTTGTGACATTGTGTTGGGTGCAGAATGGCTAAGGAATTTGGGTCTCATTCTCATGGATTTTAAGGAATTAACCATGCAATTCAACTAGGAGGGCCAACAATATAAGTTCCAAGGCATCATCGTTGGTTCCCTGGAGATCATCAGTTACCATCACATGGAAAAGCTTCTAAAAAAAGGTCATTCTGGCATTATTGCACAACTCCATGCCATTCAAGCCATTGAGACACCCTATGTGTCGCAGGACCTCCAATCCATCCTCTCTAAACATAAAGTGTTTTTTTCCACTCCCCAAGGACTCCCTCCTTCCCGTGGTGTTCATGATCATTCCATTCCCCTTGTCCCCGACATCCTTCCTCCCAATATTCGTCCCTATCATCATCCCTTTTCCCAAAATAATGAAATTGAGAAAAGTGTTCAAGAATTGCTCAATGCAGGTGTTATCCACCCTAGTATGAGCCCCTACTCTTCTCTTGTGGTCATGGTCCTTAAGAAATAAGGTTCTTGGCACATGTGTCCTGACTTTCACACCCTCAACAAACTCACCATTAAAGAAAAATTTCCCATTCATGTCATTGATGACCTCTTGGATGAATTGAGTGGTGCCCAGTTCTTTACTAAAATTGATCTTCGTTCGGGCTACCACCATATACGTATGAACGAGGTAGACATTCCTAAGACTGCATTTCAAACTCATGAGGGCCACTGTGAGTTTTTGGTCATGCCCTTTGGCTTGTGCAATGCTCCCTCCACTTTCCAAAACCTCATGAATCATGTCTTTCGTCCTTTTCTCCGTCATTTTGTTTTAGTTTTCTTTGATGATATCCTCATCTATAGTAAAACCTGGACAACCAATCTTGCTCATGTGGATTGAATTCTACATCTACTCTCTCAACACCAACTTTTACTCAAACAATCTAAATGTGCTTTTGGAGCCTCGGAAGTCGAGTACTTGGGTCATCTTGTTGGCAAGGTCGGTGTCAGGGTGGATCCTAAAAAGATTGAAGCTATGCAAGATTCGCCTCACCCAAAGACTCTCAAAATATTGCGTGGATTTCTCGGTTTAACAGGTTATTATCAAGTTTGTTAAGAATTATGGAAAGATTGCGGCACCTCTCACTCTTCTCCTTAAAAATTATTCTTTCACTTGGAATCTCGTAGCTTCTTAGGCCTTTCAAACCTTGAAGATGGCCATGTGCACCACTATAGTCCCGACCCTTCCTGATTTCAAAAAGACTTTTTTCCTAGAATGTGATGCTTTCGGGAAAGGCATTGGAGCAGTCCTTATGCAAGAGGGTCAGCCTTTGGCCTTTACTAGCAAACAACTGTTAGAGAGAAATTTGGGCAAATCAATCTATGAAAAGGAAATGTTTGCTATTCTTCATGCCATGGATCTTTGGCGCCCTTATCTATTGGGGAAACGCTTCCAAATTAAGATAGATCATCAAATCCTCGAGTATTTTCTGGAATGACACCTTTCCTCCCTAGAGAAACAAAAATGGGTGACTAAGCTCATTGGATATGATTATGAGATCATTTAAAAGAAAGGAAAAGACAATGTGTTTGTTGATGCATTTTCTAGAAAATATGAAGATGAAGGGTCCCTTTTTACTCTCTCCTTCATTGTACCAAATTGACTCCAATTTGTTCACCAGGAATGGCTACACGATCCCAAAATTTTGCATCTAATACAACAATTGTAGGCCAATTCTCCAGTTTCCCCAGGGTACTCTTGGCACAATGATGAGCTTTGATAGAAAGGCCATTTGTATTTAAGTAAAAAGTCAAAACTTAAATCCACGGTACTTTCTGAGCTTCATGCTACACCAACCGCTGACCACTCGGGGTTTACCAAAATCTATGACTAGGTCAAACTTTCTTTTTTCTGGGATGGTATGTACCAGGACGTTTGCAATTTTGTAGCAGAATGTGATGTTTTTCAATGCAACAAGGGAAAAATAGTAAAATCTCCTAGCACAGTACAACCGCTTCCAATTCCACTTGTTATTTGGAGGTATATCTCTATGGATTTTATTGTAGGCTTACCTAAATCAGGCAATAAATCGGGCATCATGGTTATAGTTGATCTTCTTTCCAAGTATGCTCATTTATGTGCTCTTCAACACCCATTTACAACCTCCAATGTGGCTCAACTTTTCATGGATCAGGTCTTCAAGCTTCATGGCATGCCTCATTCTATTGTTTATGATCACGACCCAACTTTCACTAGTAATGTTTGGCAAGAACTGTTCAAGATACAAGGTACCCAATTGCATCTCAACACAACTTATAATCCCCAGACTGATGGTCAAACTGAAGTTGTCAACAAGTGTTTGGAAACATATTTAAGGTGTTTTGCATCAGAACGACAAAATCAGTGGGCTCAATGGTTACCACTAGCTAAATGGTGGTACAACACTTCTTACCATACAACTACCTACATGACTCCTTTTGAAGTGGTATATGGACAAAATCTACCTTCTATTCTCTCATACTTGCCAGGTGTCTCGAAGGTCCAAGAGGTTGACCAAACGCTTACAGTTCGAGAGGGTATTCTCTGTAGCCTCAAATAGAATTTGGTCATGGCCCAAAATTGCATGAAGCAATAGGAAGATCAAGGTCGCTCTAAATGTCGATTTGCAGAAGGAAACTAGGTGTTTCTTTGACTACAACCTTATAAGAAAAATTCCCTCAAGGATGACCATTGTCAGAAACTGGCACCCAAATTTTATTTTCCTTATATCGTTCTCAAGTGTGTGGGACAGGTGGCCTATCAGTTAGATTTTCCTAGCCATTCTAAGCTCCATCTTGTTTTTAATGTTTCCTACCTAAATAAGGTGATTGGAACTAAGTGCCAAACTCAAACCAACCTTCCCGAGTTGGACAAAGAAGGCTCCATTTGGCTATAGCCACAAGCATTTTTGGACCAGCGTGAGCGTCGTTTGCATCAATGTACCATCAAGGAAGTGTTAGTCTAGTGGAAAGATACAAATCCAACAGATGCCACTTGGGAACCAGCTACCATTCTGCAGCAATTTCCTCATCTCAATCCTTGAGGATAAGGTTGTTTTTAAGGGGGTGGACATGTTAGGGACCTAACCCCTCACGTATGTAGAATAATATATTTCCATGTAATAAAGGTCAATATTAATAATGCCTAGCAATAAGGAAGAATAATTCAAATGTAAGAAGACTTAATAGAAGCTTTCGGTTCTAGAAGGATCTTCCTCTAGATTGTTCTTTTGGATAGACATATTTAGTATAAATAGGAGTAGAGGGTATGAGAAGTTTTGTCTTGGATATTATTGTAATAGAGCTCTGCTCTGTTGGAGGTTTCCCCCTCGAAGAGGCAAGTGAACATTGCTCTCAGTAATCAAATTTCTCTTTCTGGTATTATTATGGTATAATGTTGGTATTATTGTGGTATTACTCTAGTTATATCATTGTTTATCTGCCATTTCTAGCTAATTATTTATGTTTTGCATACTATTTTATATTTGGAATATTACACTAACACAGATGTGGTATTGGGAGTTCAGTGGATGATCACCTTGGGTAAAATCACCACCAATTACCAAACCTTGGAGATGGGGTTCAGAGACGGTGAACGGAAGAGGGTTGTCCTGAGAGGCATGTCAACAGGAGCACCCATGATAGTTTCGACCAAGGATATGGAGAGGATATTCTGACAAGGGGAGGTAACATATGTCACAGAGTGCTTGATCACTATGTGAAAGGATTCAGAGGGTCGACAACAGTATCAGACAGAGATCATGAACTTGTTGGGACGACATCAACAGGTGTTTGGGTCGATTCCACCAAGAAGACCATCTGACAGGGGGTTTGAACACACCATTGAGTTGGAGGAGGGGGCCAAACATATGATCAGACCACCCTATCGTCATCCGAGGAGGTTCAAGGATGAGATAGAGAAAGAAATAAAGGAAGTCCTAGAAATGGGACACATCAAACCTAGCAACATTCCATTCGCTTCTTCAGTTGTCTTAGTTCTGAAGAAGGATGGTACTATGCGGATGTGCATTGATTATTAAGCCTTGAATAAGAAAACCATCAAGAAACGGTATCCTATCCCTCACATTAACAAGTTGATGGATGAACTGAATAGGGCATTTTTCTTCTCGAAGATTGATCTACGCTCTGGGTATCATCAGATCAACATCTGAGAGCAGGACATAGAGAAGATGGAATTTCAGTGTCACTTTAGACATTTTGAGTTTCTGGTTATGCCATTTGGGCTAACCAATGCACCAGTTACATTTCAGTCTTGCATGAACCGCATATCCAAGGATCAGTTGAGGAAGTCAGTCTTGGTTTTCTTCGACGACATCTTGGTCTACAACAAGACATGGCAGGAGAATATGAGGCACTTGTATGAGGTATTGAGAATCATGTAGGGGCAATCACTATACGCCAAAGAGTCCAAATGTGAGTTTGGCATGACATAGATACTTTAATTGGGCCACATCATCAGTGCATAGGGGGTACAGGTACACCAGGAGAAAATCAGGGCCATTCTGGATTGGCCAACGATCATGAATGTGACAGAGTTGAGGAGCTTCTTTGGGTTATGCAGTTATTACAGGAGGTTTTTCAGGGGGTTTTCTCAGCTTGGAGCACCACTGACGGATCTCACCAAGCATGGGGATTTCATCTGGACCGATGAGTCACAAAAATCCTTTGATCATATGAAGGAATTCAAGGGCACATGCCCAATGTTAGCATTACCATACTTCACTCTGCCATTTGTATTAGAGTGTGATGCATCTAGTGAGGGCATCGGGGTAGTTTTGAAGCAGGGAGGATACCCCACTGTATTTGAGAGTAGGAATATCAGTTAACCTGAGAGGTTGTACTCCATCCATGACAAGGAGATGTTGGCAATCATGCATGCCTTGACCAAATTCAGACAATATTTGGTGGGCAGCAAATTCGTGGTCAAAACAGATCACAACAGCTTGAAGTATTTCCTTGAGTAGAAGGACCTCAGTGAGCACCAATATAAATGGGTGATGAAGGTACGTGCATTCAACTTTGACGTAGAGTATATCAAGGGGAAGAAGAACATTATGGACGATGAACTATATAGGAGACCCACGACATGTTCTTTGATGGAGATTTCAGCGGATTGGCAATCCCAATTGTTAGTGTAATATTCCAAGAACCAGTTTTCTTGTGAGATTATGGATGGATAGATTCAGGATGACATGTACAGGGTCATTGATGATGTCATATTCTACAAGGACAGAGTCTACTTGGTATCAGATTCAGGGCTCAAGAAGAAGATCCTCGCAACAGTTCATGATTCACCACTAGCAGGCCATCAAGGGTTTTTCAAACCCTATAGGCAGATTAGAGAAAGGTTCTCATGGAAGGGCCTCAAACATGATGTTATGTGATACATCAATGAATGTGTGACTTGCTAGAAGAACAAGTTAGATCATATGCTTCCAGCAGGGCTACTTCAACCACTTCCCATTCAAGAGCAAAAATGGGAGAGCATATCAATGGACTTCATCACAAGCCTACCCAAGGTCCAGGGTAAGGACTACATCTATGTAGTGGTCGACAAATTGACCAAGTTTTCTCAATTCTATGCCATACCGACATAGTACAACACAGTTTAGGTAGCCGAGTTATTCTTCAGAGAGGTCTTCAGACTTAATGGGTTTTCAAGGAACATCATCAGCGACAGGGACAGTTGGTTTATTGGGACATTCTGGAGGGAGTTGTTTAGATTGGTGGGGACCGAGTTGACACCCAACACCAAATATCACTCTCAGACATATGGGCAGACAGAGATCGTCAACAAGTGGGTTGAAGGGTATTTGAAGAACTATGTGGGTGGACAACATCGAACATGGATTAGGTGGCTGCATTTAGGAGAGCATTGTTACAACACCACTTTCCACTGGTATGATACCCTTCTGACCATTATATGGGTATGATGCTCCCAATTTGATAGACTTGGTTTTTGGGGAGAGCGAAGCTCCCAAGGCCAAGGACTGGATCACAGAGAGTCGGGATATTCTCAAATTACTAAAAGAGAACCTGCAGACAACACATAATCGATAGAAGATGACTGTGGATAGGCACAGGATAGAGTGCAGCTTTGAGGTTGTGGATTTGGTTTTCTTGAGGCTCCAACCTTACAGACAATCATCTCTGAATAATAGTGGGGCCAAGAATCTTGAGCCCAGATTTTATGGATCTTACAGGATCGTGCGCCAAGTAGGCAAGGTTTCCTATGAGCTAGATCTTCCAGAGGGGAGCAAGATTCATAACGTGTTCCATGTATCTTGCCTCAAGAAGGAAGTGGGACAATTCATCGACACATAAGAGGAGATTCCCCCATTGGATGAGGAGGGACAGTTGGAGTTGGTTTTGGAGGAGGTACTGGAGTTCTGAGAGTGGAAACTGAGGAGCAGGGTCATTAGAGAGTGTTTGATCAGATGGGAAGGGATTCCAGTAGAGGATTCTACTTGGGAGAGCGAGCAGGTGTTGTAGCACTCTGGGTTGGTTTGCTTGAGAACAAGAAATTTCGGAAGGGAGGATTGTAATGTCCCTTTCCAAATAGGAGTTCTAGAGAGGAGGATTAATGGTCTAAATAGCCTCGTTAGACTATAGACAGGGCCAGAAAGGGGTAAATAGGGTTACTAGAGGTCATCCCAGTCAAAGGTGTTATAATCGGAAATTGACATTGATCTAAAAGTGGATAAAAGAGATTTTAAGCCAACTTAAGCTAAAAATAGAACAGATGAGATAAAATTAGAAGTCAACATCGAATTAGGGTTTTGAGCAACTATAAAAGAAGGTACAATGACCTAATTCGAGATTATGAAGATTTTGACTTGTCATTGAGGAGAAAGGCGCATCTCGGGAGAGGTAGCTTAGTGGATTTAAGGAGGAATACACCAGTGGTTGATTTCAACGTTGAGAGACACACCTTAGTCATCGGGGAGATCACACAAGTCTTCCATCAGTCTTCAACAACAGTTCTACAGGATTCAACAACAGGGGCGCACTTATGTAGGGAGAGGGCGCAACTTCTGAGGAGGTTTAGTGGATCAACTTGTCCCATTTAGGGAGATTTCATAGATTCCCCTCCGACCCATTTTATAGGTAGGGCATATACATATTTTTCCTAGTTTCTCATCAGATTTAGAAGGGGGAATCATCAAGGACGCATTTTTCGGACATTGGGAGTGAAACACTTAGGGAGGACACATCCGGGGTTCCCGAGCGATCATTAGATCAGATCCAGGGAAACACTTTTGACCCATTTCACAGTAGGCCAGGGTGGTCAGTTTGAGATACATCTCAGCCAATTATGACAGTGGAATCACTATGACACAGTTTTCCAGTAATAGAGGAGCACATTCCCATAGGGGGATCCATCCGGGGTCTAGACACACTAGCAGAGGGGTCGTTCAGTCACCAGGACTGAGAGACAACATGGTGCACTATTTGGGATAGTTTATGAGCTGATATGAGATATCTAACCACGAGGGAAAACTTTTCGAACTTTCAGCAGTTACCGTGTGAGCTTCCATAGCTTGCAGATCATCCATTGATCCCACAGTGTTCATCTATCATCAGGTATTATCATTTTAGTTTGTTTATTGTATTATGACTAAGATCCTTTTTCCATTGATCTAGCGAAGTGATTTATTTTATTTTCATCTGCATTCGGCATTGTACTCTTATGATATCATAATATATGATTTATAGTCTTTTGTCTCGTTTACCATCTGTATGCACAATATATATGTTGTAAACAATTAACCATACACACACATTAGCAGAGTTTCCTAGACTAGCCAAGTCAAGAACATTACAAAGACATAGCCCCAGCTCGAGGGTGACATGTTGTTGAGAGTGTTACAACAAAAAAGTCTATGGTTGGGAGGAACATCTAAGGTCTGCATCCAATTGGTGATTTCATAAAAGGATAATTGTCCTGTTATGTGCTTTATGATGATGTGTATTTATTTGTATTTAATTTTGTTATGCATAAATTGTCTATACTTATGCATGGAATTGTATGTTGTTAGAACTACATAACTATTTCATATGCATGGCATATTAATGTTGTTGGTATTAGAATCCTGAACAGGGGTCTTGGTATGATATTAAAGGGTATCAAAGATTATTGTTAAATTATATGAGCCTTCAGGAAGGTTGGATGTAATTAATTAATGGTATCATAGTTTTAATGAGTGAGTTAAAAGTAAAATTTGAAAATTTTAGTATTTGACAAAAGTCATATTTTCGTGACATATGCCCAGAAGTGAGTCTGGGGTGTGTTATATACATTTTGGGCATTGTTTGCAAAAACAATTCACCAACGACCACATCCTAGAGAATATTATTCTAAATCCCTTCAAATTGTGGAAATTTATCATAAGCATACTACCTATCAAAAAACACCACTTGGTCACACAATAAATCACACGTCCCTAATCCACTTGACACAAATCCATAAAACTAATAAAAAATTTCCCCTTTAGGAACCAAAATCAAGGATCGCACATGATCAAGATGGTCAATTAGGTAGTTGTAAGGATGAGTCTTGCTTCAGAAGAGGGTCATCTTTGTCATTATGAGTGGGCCCCTGGCCATTATTAGTTAACTCAATAACTAGGATAGTGGGCCCCCAACTTCATTAATGCATTTAGATTCTTTGAGTAGTTTTTATTTTATAAGATAGCAAGGGTGGGTTTTAGAACTTGTCATTTAGGGTCATGTTGGGGGATATTAGCTTATTTGTTAAAATTATCTCACTTTTCATGAACATCATATCCCATTTTATGCCTTGATCTACCTTTAGATGTTGTGATTACCTGAAATGAATTGAGAGAGATTAAAAATAAGTGGTTGGAGGATCCTTGCTTATGGTGTAAGGAACTCATCTTTGATAATTCAATAATTGGATTGTATGCATCATATCCAAATCCACCATTTTCACCCAAATAGTAATTTGGATATAAATTTGGGCACATATTAGAGAATTATCAAACCAAAAAAATCACTTAGTAGGTTTAATAAAAGCACTTCTAGTTTTAACATAGTTTTACATAGACTCGTTACAGTTTTCCATATGAGAAACAACACCTCAATCCTAATAAGTTACCAATATGCATGAAATTCTATGACTCGAGACAAATTTTCCCCTAGTAGAGTGTCCTTCCAAGATATGGGAGCAAGGAGGAATTGGCTATATAATTTAGTGATCCAATTCTAGGATGACTTAACATAGAAAATAACTAGAACATGTGTGTTTTATATTTTTTAGGTGACCAAGCACTTGAAATTTGGGTCATGCCATGGTAGATGAGTATATTGTTGAAAACTAGACCTCCAAGAATAAAGGATTAGATAAGCAATGCCTTCTTGGGCTTGACTAAAGACTTTTAAACACTACATAGAAAAAAGAACCAAGTCAATTATTTGGATTTGAGTATCTAAATATTAAGAAATTTAGAATCCAACATAGGTTTATGGTAGATCAACCTATAGCCATTAGTTGGATTGTGCATTTTATAAGCCTTTACTTTGTTCCAATTCCAATCCTTTTTCTAGGATTTAGGAGGCCAAAGGCCTAGCCTCACAAAGAGAGGATTCTTGATTTGTTTAAAAAATAATATGTTTAGATTGACAAACCTAAACTTGTCCTCAATCCCCTCTTAGGTATCCAATTTGTGTAGATGGTATGAAAGATCAATGTCTTTAACTATGTTGATGTCTCTCTTTAAAATGTTAGGGTGAAGAACCATGTAACCTCAGTTAATACGTTACCTTCTTGAAGCAGGATGTGGACCACCATAAGGATTGGTCATTGCAAGACAACTTAAACTTGAAGCTTTGTCATTCTAACACATATAGGGATTCATAGAAATCTAGACCTTCTAGATGATCTAGGAAAAAAATCCCTTTCATGTTGATACTAACTAGGGTAACAATGAGGGTTAGAAAGTTCAAGCATGTCCATAATTTGTTACCTAGGGGTCCCCTTGGAAAATGTAGCTTCATATAAGAACTTCCCAAGTTCCATTACCTTTCATTTCCCTAATAACCTATTTATCACATAAGGCTCGTGCCTGAGCATGGGTTTTGATGATTCCCATACCCCCCAATCTCTAGAAGTGAAACTAAGGTTTTAATTAACTCAATGGAAACCCTTACCTCTCTCAATATTTCCATAAAGGAAACTATGATGAGATATCTCAATATACTAATAGAGATGGGCAAATGATGCCCAACATGAAAATAAATAGACATGGATGGCTGCAAAAATATTAATATAATTATGGAAATTAATAGTAAGAGCTAAAGGCTTGGTTAGACATTTCTCAATTTTCATTTTCACTCATTTTATAACCATGTCCCAAATATCCCTAAGAGAGGTATGAGGAGTGAAAAGAATACCTAAAGCATAAAAAAGTATCCTGGTTGGATCTAAGATCAACCCTACTCAATTAACCAAGAATGGAGATCATGAGGAATTTACCTCTGACATTATGCATTGGCCCATTAATTCTACTTTCCATAAGCATTATAAAAAATTAGAAGGCAACCCATAATATTCTTCATGGATTTCCATTCCTCTAAGATGGTGAAAAATGAATTTCCTACAAAATTCCCCTTACTAATTTGTCTCATTCCTTGTTCAGTGGAGGCAGATGCCTCTAATTATGCTTATCCCACTAATTAACAAATTATATAGCCCAAGGCCTCAACTACCATGATGTCTATGGTTTGATATATAGGGGACCCTTGTTAGATGCACCTAAAAGGCCCACTTATTCTAATTTGGCTATGTTAATAAATAAGTAGGTTGAATCCTCTAACGACATGTGGTCAAACGTAGTGCCTTGAGCATGGGCAATATAAAATGCCACTAAACTTTGTCATAAGCCTTCTCAAAGCCAATTTTAATTAAGATAAGAAGCACTTGGACTTCTCCATGACTTACCAAACCAAAATAAAATAAAATCTGATGAAGCCTACTTATTCTAAACAAATAATCTTAGGTGAAATATGTTTAATTTGCATGGTCGAAGCCTTATCTAGAAACTTGTAAGAAAAAATTAAAAGGTTAATCAATCTCCAATTAGTAATAATCTTAGATGCCTAGGATTGGGTACTAATCGAATAATTCATTTGATGATGTTGGCCCCCAATGTTTCCTTTTTAATGACTTCATTGTACACTTGTAGCAAGTTTAATGCACAAATAAAATCCTATGTAGACTTATCAAGTTTGCACAAGAAACTATTCAATCCAGGTGACTTGTCCGTGACCATTTGCATTAGATCAATTGTAATCTCATTCAAAACTAGAGATTGTTTGCACATCCTTGTTTCAACCTCAAAAGACCATGCAAGATTAAGTCAAGACATGTCTACATGGCCACCGTATGTTCTTATATTAGGCCTTGAGATTAGAACAAAATTCTATAATGGGAGACAAACTCCCCCTAAATATCCTCTTGTTTGGCAAGCCTCACATTAGAGACTCGTATATCTTTTCATCGTATTACTTGGAGGAAAGGGATGATAAAAAATCATTTTTTGTCAATCCCCAATTGTAAGCAATGGAATAGTGCTCTCGGTTAAGTACCTTGGGCATGATGATCTTTGTCAACTTGTAGAAGCTATCAAATCTCGACGACCTTGGCCTATATAATTTTATCAAAAGGTTTGTTTTGAAACCATTGAATAGTCTGATCGAGCTCAATATTGATAACTTTTTGTTATTTCTGTCAAACTAAGAATAATTATCTCTTATAGGCCCTCACGTAAGAGGAGATAATAACCAGTGAAAAAAATCTAATCATCCTCACCTCTAATTCTAGGCAATTATTGGAGGAGTCTATTTGACTAGTCAACCAAGCCTATGTGTCAACTAACTAATGTGAATGTAAGTAGCCAACTAGGAAGTTGATTCAGTTCATCGATATAAGTAGTTATGGCAGTTATACCAACCCTCCATTTGATCAAGAGTATAAATATGTATGAATATATCATTGTAAAACATATATAGAAGAAGATATTATCAATGATCAATAAAAGACTACTTATTTTTGGCTCTATAGTTACTTATCCTCTCTCTTTCTCCTCCTTGTATATGTGTATGCTTTGTATAATATTGATTTTATATTATAGTTTATTGTTGCACTATCGGTAACTAACATGACTATGTAATCCCTCAAATTACAACATGGGTTTTCATGCTAGTAGTACAGATATGGGATAGATATATTGTATAATAGGCTCATGCATGCATAGATGGTGATTGAGAAGGAGATAAGTGATTGGTGGGAGAGGAAATTGGAAAATTGTCTAAATAATTACACTAGAATAAGTCACCTAACCCTTCCATAGGTTATGGCATAAATTTTTACAAAAACCCATCAAAAGTTTTTAGACTTGGTAACTGTGGAGATAAAGAGGTTAATCAAAAATATCAGCACATTACTAGTTCAACAGAAGATGAAAAATTGATGCAAAAGCTACTTAATGAGGACATCACAAACTTGTACAAGTGGGTTGAAAATATCATAAATGAATTATGTGAAGAAAAAGAAATAGAAGAATGCAAATCCTAAGAAAGCGTGAAAATGATATTTTTCACTAACATACACACTGGTTTGTTTTTCTACTTACCACGTTTACTACAGTAGTTCCTCATTTACAAAGGATTTGGTCACATCATAGAAGAAATACCTCCCCTACAAACACCATTGTGTATAGGCTAGAAAAGGAAGCAATAAGAGTGGGAATACTTCCTACAAAATTAAGAAAGCTAAACATGAGCATGACTTCTATGTCTGCCCTCGTTGACTTAGAGTAGGTTCAGGGACAACAATGGGGGTTAGCTACTCATGAAATGCCTCTATAAGAAGGAATCCCTAGTCTAGACATTTTTAAAAGACAAAATAAAAGCAAAGAAAGAAGCAAGTATGTTGAGGAACATAGGTAAGAAAGTAATGAATGAGGGACAAAGAGAAAATGCGTTGGAAGAAGAAAGAAAGAAAAAAGATCAGAACAAAGAATGAAGGACTATAAACTCTGAGTCAACTTGTAGAAAACAAAAAGAGATAAGAGACAACAAATAAGATATAAATTAAGATATATTTCAAACCATTGTCAATCAATAACAAAAGAAGAAGTAGTGGATCATCGAGTCAATAGGATGCAACCCTACCTGATTCAAGTTATGAAGATCGATTAGGTGTGCAAGAAGAAGCAACTATGACAGTTCCTAAGGTTATAGATCCAATGAAACATCGGGTCGATGGGATGCTAACCTTATCTAAGTTGAGGTGTGAATATTGATAAGATATAGAAGTGGAAGCATATGTGTTAGTTTTTGTTTTGGAATAAATATTTGCAAGATGTAAAGGCTAGTATGGGAGCCCTACAATTGACAATAATGTGGAAACGATATACATCGATGAGTTAGGACCTACGACGATAAGAAAACCATACACAAGAAGACAAAGTCTCAGTATAAGTAAAGTCCTCCAACAATATTTTCATATTAAACTTGGTATAACATCAACTTAGTGTCAACTAGAAGAAGGGTTTCAAACCTCCTTTATTTTAAAATAGTTCCAACACTTTTTAGTAGAATCAATCAGCTCAAAGTGGATAAAATATGGTTGAGTCTTTGGGGAAAAGGGAAATCCATCCAATTAAATGTTGGAGATGTGAATGGGAACATATGTATAACGATTTTTTATGTTGTGAAAAAATAGTGAAGATTGTTCACAACATCCAAGAAGCTACTATAGTGAACAATTTCGCATGGAACATTCCTTCATATTATGTTGCATTGGATGATCATCAAGTGACCATCAATCAAATATAATTGAAACTAAAGGAAAAATTGCAAAGCAATCTATTTCAATTTTAATTGATCTAGGGAGAATTCATAGTTCTATTCCTCATAAGCTTGTTGGTAGAATTCTTCTTAAGCAGAGTAAATATGACAATCCATGGTTGGTTCAATTAGCTACTAAAACAAAAAGGAAAATCAATGAGATGGTGAAGTTTTTCCATCAGAGATTAATGGAATCCATAATTTTGTAGATATGAACATATTTCCTCTTGGATCTTATGATCTCATTGGAATGGAATGGTTAGATTAACACTATTTTGGTCTAGATTGTCATAACAACACCTTCACTCCTCTTGATGAGGAAGGAAATCAAATGGTAGTGAAATACATTCCAAAACCTATATCCATAAGGCATATCACAACATAATAATTAAAGGAGTGCTTCAGAAAAGGGTGTCAATTGTATGTAACCCATGTAGAAGAGCCAACAAAAGACAAAAGGGCCAAGTCCTGTGGGTTTTCTAGTATTACAATATATTGTGGATGTGTTTGAAGATGTACTTGGACTCCCACCAAAAAGAGATATTGATTTTTCTATCAATTTGATGCTTGGAGCTACCCCAATTTATAAGACTCCATATAGAATGAGTACACTGATGTAGAAAGAGTTGTAAATGTAATCATAAGAATTGATAAAGAAGGGTTATATATGCCTAAGTGTCTATCCTTGGGGAGGACCAATACACTTGTAAAGAACAAAGATGTAACCTTGAGGTTGTGTATTGATTTCAGACAGTTGGATCAAATTCATTATGAGGAATAAATACCTTCTACCCAAAATTTATGACCTCTTTGATCAGCTAAAGGAAGAAAACATATTTTCAAAGTTATACTTGAGGTTGAGTTTCCATCAAGTAAGGATAAAAGATGAAGATATCAACAAAAAATATTTCAAAACCATATATAAGCACTATTGGAGGAGTCTAGTTGACTCATCAACTAGGTCAAAGTGTCGATTAAGTAATATGAATGTATGTGGCCAACTAGGAAGTTGAGTCATTCAACCAACATAGGTAGTTATCGCAGTTATAACTACCCTCCATTAATCAAAAGTATAAATATGTATGAATTCATCATTGTAAACTACATATAGAAGAAGAGAATAGGAAGGATTAATAAAAGACTATTTATTGTTGGCTCTATAGTTGCTTCTCTTCTCTATTTCTCCTTCTATGTGTGTATGCTTTGTATGATATTCCTTGTATATTATGGTTTATTGTTGCACTACTAGTAACTACCATAACTATGTAATCCCTCAAATTACAACATTGGTTCCAATAATAGAAATTAATAGAGGGAATGGTTTCAATAAGGGAAATTAACACATATGGAAATTGTGAAATCAACACATATAGAAATGGTTTCTCCTTCTATGTGTGTATGCTTTGTATGATATTGCTTGTATATTATGGTTTATTCTTGCACTACTAGTAACTACCATAACTATGTAATCCCTCAAATTACAACATTGGTTTCAAGAATAGAAATTAATAGAGGGAATGGTTTCAATAAGGGAAATTAACAAATATGAGAAATTGCCATGATAATTTCTCATATTTGTGTTGCTAAGCAATAACTATTGCACATGAAATATTACTTTAACCCAAAAATTCAAGAGATGTAGGATGCCTCCATGTAAGATAAGATGAATTATTTGGTTTGGATGAAGCACACCAATATAACAACTAAGAAAACATTGGAAGAATGACATGAACTCGAAGAAATATTAAAGACAAGTGCACCATGCATTTACAAGGTTTGTAAAGAGGTTACTAAGAAAGGAAATCAAGTTGTACTTGATGAATCCTTGCACCTACCTCCATAAGAAATCATCCCTTCTTCCACCCTAGTTTGTCGATGAACTAGCTATCAATTACAACGGAGACCAGAGAGACAAGCAACATACAGATTGACAAACTTTGATAAGCCTTATGAATAATATTTTTGAGAAGAAATTAAATTTTATCTTTTTGTATTTTTTATTCCATATCCTCCCTTCTTCAAGATGAAGAAGACTTTGAGTTTGGGGGAGATGTTGAAGGAACCCAATCGATTAGTTGACTACTTATGTGTTGACTAATTAATATGAATGTATGTATCCAACTAGGTGTTGGACACAGTGGTATGATATTGTCATTGATGTCAACATGGTGCAAAAGAATCTAGTATAAAACCAAATATCAGAAGAAAGAACGTTAATCGAAGCTCAAAAGAGATGGTGCATTTGAAATAACACAGGAGACAGATTTTTGTGAGTAAAGAAATCTTTTTGTAAAGAATCGAGTTACAAGAACCGTTCATTCTTAGTTCAGGATAATCCAGGATCGTTAGATTGAGGTAAAGTCAAAGGTTGAGAAGGATTAAATCTCAACCGTCAAATCTGAAGCAGTAGCATTATGGATCGTTGGATCAAGTAGCAGATAAATAACTTTGCCACTTCAACGATTACTGGAGACAAGAAAGAATCCACGAAATCCTGAAGTCACAAAATAACGCCAACCATCAATCATGAAGGAGCTTTGGATGGCTTCCTAACCATTAGATCCATATTTGATCGAGAATTAAGCGTTGTCGTCGATCTAGAATAGAAATGTTGAACCATCAGGTCACACTAAAGGAAATAAGGTGGTCAACTCCAACGTTGCCCACTACGACGAAAAGGAGTCCGGAACATGTAAGTTTACTTGAAGGATGAAGCCCCAAACTCGTGAACTCTCGTCGACCGTCAGATCAGAGGAAGAGCAGGGAATTATTGTCAACCGTTGATCTGGAATGAATATTGAAACCATTAGATCATGCTAAAAGGAAGAAGGTGGTAAACTTCGACATTGACCTACTCCGATGATAAGAAGCTCAGATAAACCAAGAAATCTCGAACTTCGGAGCCCCGAAGTTAACAGAAGTCATTGATCAAGACAAGAAAATATCTACAGTGATAGATCTATTCAAGATTTCAGCAATGATCGAAGGATGGTATAAAAGTGCCAAAACTACCGAAGCCACGAAGTGAGACATGTGGCAGAAGACAAATATGAAACATGTCCCAATCGGCTAGTAACAAGTGTCAAGGTATAGTTGGCACATTAGGTATATGAAATTCATGAATCAAGGTGACACGTGGCATTCATTCAGCCAGTGCCATGTCAATGGTGACATCAACAATCCACGTCACTCTAAGACTACATCCTCCAGGGATGTCTAGCTTCTCCTACCAGCAAATATACCTGAAGTGTCGAAGGCAAAAGTCACAAATTAACATTTGGGCGTTGATCTAAGATCCTACATAATGTTTCTTGACCATCCGATCAAGTACATTGGAAGGATAGAGTAAGCATGAATCACGAAGTAACGCTAACTGTTGATCTACTTTGAGACCGTTCTCGATCATTGATCAAGCATAGTGGAAGGATAGTGTAAGCGGAGGTGTTAACCAATAGCAAGCGGTCACCACCATTCTATGACTTATTTGGTAGGTAAACCTATGAAGGGATTACTCTACTCCAGAGTCCTGGAGCCACGAACAATCGAAGTTCCGGAGTGAACGGGAACTGTTCATCTCAACTCTTGATTAAGTCTTGATGGCCGAATTGTTTGAAGCCTCTGGATAAGCCAGGATCATCCATCTAACGGAATATTAAATATTCACTGTCTGATCTACTAGTGAATACAGTATACGTACTTCGACGAAATGTACTCTGGGAGGATTGAATGACTGCAAAGGATGAAAGTCCCAAGGATGAAGCACCGGAGAACCTGGTTCCAGCACTAGTCACGTGATAAGGTAAAGAAGCTAAAGGGGCTAGAAGTAAATAATCCCTCAGATGTTTGAATATGGTCCCACGTAGAAGAATAGGGGCAGAAGAAGAAAGCGCTAATAAAATAATGCTTGGAATGGATAATCTTGTGGTTTCGAGCTCACGATCACACAAATTTTGGTTGAAGGGAGCGCCTATTGATTAAGACTCGAATTCACAACAATTCAATATTTGTAGGCTAATGAACCGATACATAGTCATGATTAAAGAAGAGTTAAATCATGAGCATTATGAATCAAGAATAAAAAGGAAAAATGATATTATTTAAAGTTTAATATTATCATTTAAATGAAGAGGTGCAATGGTTCAAAGTTCAAATAAAGGGACACAATGCTTCAAAGCTCACACTAGTTGGAAGACTATATAAACAAGAAAGAATGGTGAGAAGAAAGTGTCTCTGCAATCAAGATTAGGATATCAAAAGCATAAGCAGAGTCCAAGAAGGAAACTTGAAGATACTTATGCAGTGAGGGTGGAAGGGAGGAGCAAGGAAGGATTCATATTCTTTACTAAGTAAAGTGTGAAAACAAGGGAGTGGTGCTTCCTAGGGTTGTTGCCCTAAAGACAAGCGAGTTGGTGCTTCCTAGGGTCAGTGCCCTAAAGACAAGGGAGTTGGTGCTTTGACGGAGCATACCCCCCTTCTTCTCCCTCTCGAAGGGTTGCTCAACCTCCCGGTCTAGGATCGTTCAAGTCACCAAACCGAATGGTTCATCGGGCTCCTAATGGAACCAAATTAACTTGACACGGGCCCTTTACCTTCTCAACGCAGGTTGTGTGGCACCCGCGGACCCTCTCCTTAGCACTCTCAAATCTTAACGCCAACGAACACTAGCTCTCCATGCTAGACTCCCTCCTTGATGTGACCATGGACTACGACCATGGGCTAGATCCCTTCGCGACTCTGTGCTTTGGAACTTTTGCGAGCTACTTGCTCCCTTTTTCCCAATTTCCAAATCGACGATTTCTCCAAGACCAAATCTACGGTCTACGTTCTTCTTGTGATCGACGGTTGAGATCGAATCGCAAGTTTGGACTTCGTGAGTCCTCTCTTCTCCCAACTCTGCCTCTTCTGATTTGTGAATCAACGAAGTGCCAATTTCTTGCCACATGTCCTATCTCAATGGATGGCTAGGATTGCTTCGGCTCCTAGCTCTTCAAGTATTCTCTCCTTGAATTTTCCCTGAAGGATTATTCCTCTGAAATACATGGATCTCTGCCACGCGTCCTCTTAGATCCAACGGTCCAGAGTCACTTTGCACTTCGGATTTCACAAAGTTTGAATCTCTCTCCTTGCAACTCTTCCTAAGTCTAAATCCTCGAACTCTCGGATCTGCTTCCACCTGTCTCCTCCAACGATGGACAGTTTCACAGTCTTCAGGACTTCAAAAAGTCCTCGATCCCTTTGCACACTTAACGCAAATTCCTCTTCGAGATTTAGGCTATTCTCGAACTGCTTTTGTACTCCTTACAGAGTTCTGCACAAATTCTTCTACGACTTTGCTCGGCTTGAAAACATTCACGATTCCCCGTTCCTCTATGTCCTTCAGTGAACGTTCTCCTGAACTCCTAGCAACTTACGCTCTTTCTCCCGAGCTTGTAAGATGAATTTGCAGTCTTCTTGGTGCACTCCTTGTGCTCGGCTAATCTTTTCGATGACTTCTCCCTTAGCCTATATGAGCATCTTAAGGCATCTACTTTCCTTTGTCGATGCACTCTTGTAAATCCTTCCTTCCTCAGAGTGTTCAGCAATTCTGGGGTTCTCTTAAGGATTCTGACACTTCTAATCATGTTTCTCTCGTATGCTCTCGTACTTTCTCTATGCCCTCCTGGAAAAGAATTTCAAAGTGTTCAGTAACTCTGGCCTGTGTTTCCTCTTGCACAGCCTTCCTTTCCAAGGTACTTAACCACCTTGAAATTTCCTCCTGAGTCTGTGAATTAATATGGTATGCCCTCCTGGCAGTTTCTCTTCTGACTCCACCGAGTTCAGACATGCACTCCTTGCGTTGGCTCACTAAGTTTCCTCACTCTGTCGCACACTCCTTGAACTTAGCCTAGAGAACCAGACCTAATCCAACACACTCACAGATAGAAAAATATATCTCTATCCCTACAGACGATTCCTAACATTCATCTACAACTCAAATGCATACAAATGACATTCATAACACAACATCATTACATAGAAATTGATAACAGGAAAAACTGTCATTTTCTATTAATGGCAGAATATCATATTACAAATATTTGAGTTCGGACTGCGACTGAGTCTCGGCTCTCATCAACCTCCCTAAATTGGCTTACAATGGTTTTTCATCAAACTTCAGCAGCCTCTATTAGGCATACAATACAAAGAATTATACAACAGGGGCTCGACGAGCTTCCCTCCAAGCTAAACTAGTGGTGTCAAATCACCATTCAAAATGCCCGTCTAATGGGCAAATTACAATGATGGAAATCTGCTCCAAATCGGATGTAGATCCCTCCTACCGTCAACCACTTAATGGCGACCTTATCTCCATCTTGTGCGAAGGCACAACTTGCATCTTCCATATTGTCATCATTAAATTCCTGGATCATGCTTTTGATTCTCGAGGCAAAATGAGAGGTTGGTTCCTCTCCCTTCCTTGAATGTGCACCATGCGTGTTAATCGGTTGGCGCGTGTTAAGGTGGAGCGATGCTCTTGCATCATGCTTCATAGGGTTGGTGCCCTAAAAACAAGGTAGTTGGTGCTTCCTAGGGTTGGTTCCCTAAAACAAGGGAGTTGGTGCTTCCTAGGGTTGGTGCCCTGAAGAAGGGGATTTGTGTCTCTAAGATTCAGAGCTCTAAAGAGGATTGGTGTCCTGCACAAACACAAGATTATTCTTTATAAACTTTGTAATGCTTGTTGAAGTATACTTATATAATTGATTGTTTAAATACACAATCCATTGTTGATCAATAGTGATGATAATTAGAATAACAAATTAATTATTAATTGTTTAAAAACGTAATATTGATTCACCCCCCTATCAGTATTTCCAACACTAGGAAGTCGAGTTAGCTAACTAATAAGGGTAGTTATGGTAGTTAGAACTACCCTCCATCTAATCAAGAGTATAAATATGTATGAATATGTCATTATAAAATAGAGATAGAAGAAGAGATTATCAAGGATCAATAGAATACTACTTATTGTTAAGTCCATAATTACCTCTCTTATCTTTTTCTCATCCTTCTATGTGTGTATGCTTTGTATAACATTTCTTGTATAGTATGGTTTATTGTTGCACTATTGGTAACTAGCATAGCTTTGTAATCCCTCATATTACAACAACGATATATTCAAAATTTGTTTAATGTAATTCAAGCAACTATTAGTGTTCAAATGAGAAATATTTAGGAGAAAATAGGCCTTAAGCATTCATATTTTGGCAACTTTGTAGAAGATAAAAAATGAATATAGCTTAATGGTCCAAGAGTGTGGCCTCCCTTAGGACATGGATAATCCTAACTCCATGGTAATAAAAAAGGAAAGGATTATTCTTATAAGGCACATCTTTTGAGGAACCTTTTTCTACCCTTCCAAAAGATGAATCAAGTAAACCCACATTTTTTTTAATCTTTTATAAATTTGTCAGGGTCATACAATCCAAGATTGGCCTTATGGAAATTTCAAGTAGTTATCTCTCCATGTGGCACTCTAATATATAACATGACTTCCTTATCATCTTCAATATTCTCCATGTTGAAATTTCAATAAACAATCCAATGGGATTCAAGTATTCCCTCTACCATCCATTTCCAAAAAGAGGGTCTTTCCTCACTATAATTCAACATATAAATATTAGCTAGGCCCAAACTCCAATCGTCCAAATTTGGTATGATCCACACTAAGAGGGGTCTATTACATAGACCATGATGGAGGAGTTGAGACGAGGCTATACTAAGGTCACCTCTCACCATTAACCTCCTCATTAATGAATGCATAAGTGACCACATTCGACTAGATATAATGCAATGCATTACCTATAGCATTTAACTTCATGTAGAAACAAAATATAAAGATGTTGTAAACCATTATTTTCTATAGGAGTCAATGATCCCCCTTGGATTCCAAGATCCTAACTTCATTAAGAAACAGTAACGAATATATCCTCATTATCCCCATAAACATTATCTTCCAACAATAAGAATTCAAGTGCTTTCTAATTGATTGGGTAGAACAAGAATAAAAAAACATTTTAGGATACAAATTTCAAGTTTATTTCAAGACTTTTTAAGGCTCAAGATCACACGAGAATTCAAAATGGGAGGTGAATAATGATCCCTCTTCCACCCCCATGAGAGGAGGTGTTTTATTAATGACTCACCACTTCCTTCCCAACATTCAAGGTAGTCGGTTTATTTGATGTGAAACACCATGGGTTGTTATCTTGTTGGGTTGATCATCTTGGCTTGCAAAAAACTTGTTGTTTTGGGAGTTTTTATAAACTTCCCAAATCCAATAACCCGTGGAGTCATTAGTGGTGTGAAAAGTTAGTTGAGCGTGACAATGAGTTAGTTGGTTGGGGACAAAGGTGGCTTTGCTTGGCCTTCAGTTGGTAGTCATAGATCTTCTGATTCTAGATTTACCATCTAAAACATGTGTTTATAAGAAATTTGAATATCCCAAATTAATTGCTTGATCATCCTATCTCCCACCCAGATTAGGATGAACTATTTTAAGTCCATGGACATGTTAACTTAAGGAAAAACCTTATTTTGACTTGGTTGAGGATCAAATAAGTTCACGATAGATAAAGTTGAATTTTAATGTAGAGATGTGTTCAAAGAAGGGCCAAAATTACATATA
This sequence comes from Picea abies, assembly GCA_900067695.1. Classification (NCBI taxonomy): domain Eukaryota; kingdom Viridiplantae; phylum Streptophyta; class Pinopsida; order Pinales; family Pinaceae; genus Picea; species Picea abies. The sequence goes on along the minus strand of CBVK0100036782.1, from coordinate 1,960 downwards.
AAGGTTGGCAAATTCCACCCATCTAGGGAAACTAAGTTGAATGTTTTACACAACCAAAAAAATCCCCTATCTAGTTGTAAAAAACAATAAGGGTGTTTTGACAAACCCATGACCATGAAATGCTATGGTAAAATAATACTCTCATATTATAAGAAAGAAAATAGAAAAATAACCTTTGGTAAAGCTACCAGTGTTATGGCACTGTTATCTATGTGGTCTCCATACCTCCTTCGTCCATTATGGTAAAATAATACCCTCATCTTATAAAAAAGAAAATAAAAAAAATAACATTTAGTCAAACTACAAGTGTTATAACAATGTTATCTATGTGGTCTCCATATCTCCTTCATCCATTATGTTATCATGTTATCACATGAAGTTGACATGGGTCAAATTTTCTCCTTAGGTTTTAATTTTTACTCATTAGTCTTTTTAAGTTTGTTTTTAATTTTCTCTTTATAATTTTCTTAGGTTAGTTTAAACAAATAAAGGGTTGGAACTTGGCTTACATATTTGACCCACACCTATGGTTTATACCCTAGGTTCATTTTATGGTTTATATCCTTGACTTGTCACTTGATTTGACAGCTAGCACTATCAACCCCATGAGTCCACAAACCTGACAAGTCACTCCATCCATTCATATGCGTGAACCTCTCCACTCTGTCCCTTTTCCCGTTAGGGAGTCAAATCAAACCTTGTCAAGTACGTTGCCAACTCACTAGTTGTTTTCATAGAGCATCTCTGTACACTCTCCCTATTTACCATCATTCACAATTATGAAGTTGATGTCATACCTTTTCATTGTTTTCAACACCCTTGTCTTCAAAGGAATATCGTGATTTGGTCATTTATGAAGTTCTAATTGTTTACCAGATTTGAAATCCCGCTCCTATCTCGGCGCTGCAGAAACTACTAGTCCAGACAACGCTATAGATTATGCTACAGAACTAACTGTTTGAGGTGAATTGGAGACTAAGGTGGTTGTAAACAATTCCATGCTTGCTGCAGATCAACAATTATCAAGCTACGGTGTCCAGGTACTTCGTGAGCCATCGAAGCTATGTTGAAGATCATTAAGGTTTTTGTCTTACCTTTTGGTAGCACCTGGCGCTGCAAACTACAGTTTCTCCCACCTACTAGCCTCTTTACCTCTGTTTCCACAGACTTCTTATCCATTTTTACATTGACATTTTCCTCCACTGAAATCGAGTCAATTTGCTTCAGATCTTTGAATGCCCATTTATCCTCTTGGCTCATGTTGTCCACACTGCGTTATAGAAAACATTGTTGAATTACGCTACAGATCCCCTGTTCTAGTGCTTCAAATTATCTATCAAACCAGTGACATCTTCTAGGCTCACGGCTCCAACATTAGCTCTCTTCATCCACTCCGTTATCCTATATTTTCATCTCAAAGTCCATTTGCAGTGAAAAGTTTAGGAGCCCTTGCCTTTTAAAATGATGATGACACCGTTGGGAATCCTACTGAGGTCATGACCAAAGATTTTGTTAAGAAGAAAGAAAAATGTAAGGGTGAAGCTACTGAGAATCTTATTAAAGTCATAAACATCAGCACTCCCCTTGATAATCCCATCTTCAAGGGATTGACCAGACAACTCATGGATGCAAGGAAGGAAGTTTCTCGTTTGAAGGGAGAAAGATTGACTGAGAGGAGGAATATGAAGGAGCTCATGGATATGTATAATGAAACCCTAGATATGGATAGGTTTCCAGCAAGAAGATTCTTGCCTCTCCATAGGAAACTTAATAATTTTTACAGGCAAAACAGAAGCATACAATCACAAAACATAAAGCTCAAAGAAGAATTGCAACCCTTCAAGAATGTCATCCAAGTACACCACTACAAATGAGTTGGTGAATGGTCGCAAGATGTCATCCATTAGCCTCATGAAGGTTGCAAGGGCATTCGTCAACCCGAAAGGCATGACCAACCATT
>CBVK0100036773.1:0-15931 GCA_900067695.1 Picea abies | reverse complement strand
ATGGATGGTTGTTATTCTTCCTTGCATACAATATGGGTGTGATCTATTTGTGCTAATCTTGGTGCAACTCTACTATCCGCAATTTCCCGCTGACTGTCGATCTGCTCCTATGGATGAATCTGGGCCGTTGACAACATAATTTTGCCCGCTCACTTGATTTTTAGCCTAAAATGGGGCTTTACGTGCTACGCTTGGGCGTTCTTCATGCAACTTGCAGACCTGGATGCTATCGAGCCCAAGACAAGAATTATCGCTAACACCTATTAATTTGTTTTCCCTATTATTAAAAATGGTGTTCAAAAGAAGAGCTTAGCAGTGCCTTCTATTGTGACACTCTTCTTGCAGGGTGCCAAAATTTCTATCTTAGAAAACTGATCAATGACCACAAAATCATAATTGTGAGCATGATTCATGGAGAGCATACATGACATAAAGCTTATGGAAATTGACTCCCGAGGCTTATCTACAATTGGTGGAGAATTATATAGTCCCTACTTATTGATTGTAGGTTTGGTGATGGAACATGTGGTGCATGATCAGATACATCTATTCACGTCTTACCAAAGCTTTAGCTAATAAAATTACTTATGCAACATTGCCACTATCTTCTCTTCACCAAAATTACATGTCACATAACTGTAGCATGTCTCCAAAATCATCTTCTCAGTGTCACATGCTAGAGATGGCCCAAATAGAACATAAGTCCATCCTAGAGGTGAAAGTATAAAATATTTTTACCTACTACCAATGTCTAATATGTGGCAATGATGTCAGGATCACTAACATATGGTTGGGGCCACCTTGAAGTCTCGTGTCTACAAGAGTTAAGGATTGTGGCCATTGCCACAACTAGAGTTTAGTTGAGGTATTCTACAACTTGGTTGGTGTTTCCCTTATTGGACTTGATGTTAAGGTGGAATTATTGAAGATGCGTGGACCACTTTTTATTGCATTCATTTTACATTTTTCTCTAATTCTACGTAAATTGCAGAGTCATGTGGTTGGTGTGGATGATTGTTTCCTTTATCACAATAAAGTTCTTCTAATGTCAAAACTTTACACAATGGAGAAAACTCCTTGTCATAAGTGGGGTATTTGGGAATCATATTAGAGGGTGTCTCACTATGATAGGCCACTAGATGTCCATGTTGAGAAAGGACTACACCAATGGAATAATCTAAGGCATCTATCTCAATTTCAAATGGTTGTTTTAGATTATGTTGAAAGAGGATTAGTGCCTCAAATGATTTTTGTTGTGCCTCATCCCAACTAAACATGGTCTTATCCCCACCCCTGGTTACCTAGCTCAAGGACAAATACATATCAAAGAATTCCAACATGAGCATGTGGTAAAGGTTGGTGAAACCCAAGGGACTACAAGGTTACATTAGTTTCTTTGGGGCAAAACAATCTAGATCACTTGCACTTTGATTGGATCACATGCACACTATGTCGTCCATGATGTACCCCATTTATTAAATCTCTACATGTCAAATGACCAATTATTTAGGTTGGCATATAATGTGTGTTGTTTGTTGTGTGCTTAATACTTTCTTATCATGCTTTAGATGCTCTTCAATGGTCCTACTGATGATGAGGATGCCATTCAAATATAGGGCCATCAAATTTTTGTGAATGGCCTCAAAATATCATCCATCATCCTCATGAATGTTGTTGGTGTATTATTCAAGAGGAATGGAATTACCAAACATTCAAAGGCACCTTTTTTGTACTTGAAGGTTGTCTTCTACACATTAGTTGGCTCAATCACAACCTGGTGATATATTGACTTAAGATCAATTTTGTTGAAAAACTCGTCACCTTTGAGCTAGTCAAGTGGATCGTCAATCTAGGGTATGGGGTATTGGTTCTTGACCGTGACTTTATTCAAGGCTTTGTATTCAATACAAATTTTCCATATTATGTCCTTCTTTTGAACCTATACAATTAGGCTCATGTAGGGTGATGAGCTCGATTTGATGTGTCCCTTTTTACATTAGCTCCTAAATCTTATGCTTAATCTCATCATTCTCTAGAATGAAGCATCTATACATAGGGTCATTATGAAGGTGGGGGCCTAATATCAAATCAAACATGTGATTTAGCTAACAATTTAGAGGTACTATTAGAGGTGAGGTGAAGATGTTTCCATATTCTTCCACTAGCTTATCTACCTATTTATGTTGCATAGAGGGATCCCTTGTAGAAGCCTTCATAGTTTTGATGATTTTATTTTTTCCTTCCGACTATACCACAAACAAGAAAAATCTCTTAGTGCAAGAGATTATATTCTTACACTACTTAGCAATGATCAAAGAGACTATGATAGTCGAGGCTATCTTTGGTGTTTTGTAGAGCCAAACTCTTAGGTTAACAAGGACACTAACATGCTTATGCTAGTAAACGACATGGCATTTCCACATCTATGGTTGTCCTAACATAAAATCACAAAATTCAAGTAGGGAACATCATAAAAAACACTTAGTCTTTAAAGGACTTATTTTCATATTGAAAACACCATTGTTTATTGATGTCAATGTATCATGCCTAACTCATCCAAATGTCAATATATGGCTAGGGGAGTAGTGCGATTATAAAATTTATCTTAGTAATGGCCTTTTGAGTTAAAATTATTATGGTTTCCTCTATCAACAATTAAATGTAGTGTTTCCTCCTTCACCCCCGTATGTGAGTAGAAAAGTTGTTCATCGTCCTCGAGCTCCTATGGTTCCTCTAGTAGGACCTTAGAAATGACAATAATAATATTGGGTTTTTCATTGATGGTCCTTTTCCCCCTGTCCATGGTATCTAGTGGTGTTAGGGATGGATTAGAGTCTAGATCTTTCTTCTCATCTAATAATGCTTATCTAATGTGACATTCATTATTGTTCTTTCATGGGTTTTTATGGGTATTGTACAATATTTTTCTATGTCCTTCTTTGAATTCCCATTCTTATTATTTACATGTGGTTTTATTTGATTTTCCTAAGGTGTTGGCCCTTTCTTTTTTGGTATTTGTGTAGAGAAGGATAGCAAGTCACATGGCTAGTTTCATTCACACCACATGGAGCCATGGACTTGCTTCATATAAAAAGGAAAAGAAACCTTGTTTCGTTGCCTACATTGGCTAAGTAGTGGAGTCATTTATGAAATGTAATGAAATCTATTTATGTAGTTGACTAGGTTAGTTAGGGTTTTGATAGAGTCAAACATAATCACCATGCATTGTATAAGTTGTCAATTTGGGCTACTATTAGTGGTTGTTTTTACTGTTAGTGTTGATACTATTGTGAGTGTGGGTACACATTTTAATGGATTTTGGTATTTTTTCGAAGTATTGAAGGACCCTTTTTCTTTATATTTTTGTATATTGTAATGGTATGATGATGGTTATGATTATTTCCTATTCAAGTATAATTGTATTCAATTGATTATATGTGTTTATGTTATGAAAAATATAGAGCTACACAATGATAGTTATGGTTCTAATATGAATGTATAATAACTTAGAAATAGATAGTCACTCATCCTGCAACTTCCATATCTACCTTCAAAATTTTCAGTAGAGCTTCAAGTGAGACTTTCCCATATTAGGGATAAAAAATGCCAGCATGCTAGACTACAACAAACCCCTTTGTTGGATACTTGCGAGAACATTAGTCTCCAAAAAGAGCCAACAAATGGTTCCATTGTTGGGACATGTGTTGGATTACTAAGAGGGGGGATGAATCAGTAATAGAGATTTTTAATCCTTTATAACCACAGTATGCAAGAGTTATTTATCTTTGTGATAAATATAGAATTATCATCTAATAAGTGCAGAGTAAATAAACCATGAAAAAATAAACAGTCATACACATACACAGTACACCAGTATTTTTGCGTGGAAACCCAATGCAGGAGAAAACCAAGAAATGTTTTTTCTTATATGTCTTTAAGAATTACATTCAGTAGAAGCACCAACTTCATTTGTTTTCCATTTGCAACTGGAAGGAGGCTTTAACCCCCTATATTTTCCAATTTATAACATGAGGGAAGCTAAAACTCCCCAATTCTCTGGCTACAACCCCTATGTTCTCTGGATACAACCGAAAGGTGGCTACAACAGCTTATCCTTGCCCCGTCCTATCACCATAAAATATAAGTGTCAAATGAAGAAACCACTTCCACACTGTCACTGTGAGATATACCACTATAAATATGTACCAACTTGTAGCCAACCTATACCACTGCCCTGTAATCAACCTGTACCTGAACTGAGCCTGTACTAACCAAAAACCACAGATACATGACCTTTCTATTTTGCAGCACACACATGTACGTGCTCTATCTATACTGCAGCCCACATATGTACGCGACCTATATGTTATGCAACTTGCATATGCCTTCTGAGAACTAGGGTTTTCACTCTTCTGAATTTTTTTTACCCTCTGCAACCTCTTTCACATCAACCTGCAACCTATCACTATGTCCAGATTGTAGTTGTACCATGTGCATACATCCTCATACATGTCCTTTACCCAAAGCATCTATATCTCTCTCTATTCATGTGCCATATAAGTGTGTGCAATCATGAACAAGTATAATAACTCTCACATGAACTAGACATTAAAACCTTTCTAGTATTCAGCCTCTTAATACATCAACCACTTCACAAATACAAGCTCTCAACCATGTATCACAAAAACTCTTAACCATATGCCAAGAAATACAAGATGTGCCTCAACACTAACAAGATATATTGATGATAAATATTGATTATACCAACACTATATTTCTGTAGATTAGACTTATATAGAAGGTCTCATGCAACCACTAATCTCTCTAAGGAAAATCCTCAAACCTCCATAACCATTTATCATATATACAACAAAAGCCAACTACTCATCGAAATAAGACACACCTTTTGAACCAGTAGATAGATTCGATGTACTTGATCATTGTAGACCTTTCTGGGATCTTGCTTTCAGACTCTAGAGACCCGACATCTTCATCTTCTCAAGTTTCTAGGGCTTTTCTTTCATGTACGCACCCTAATATATTGCTATCCCACGTACATACACACCCTACTCCATTGTAGCCCGCGTACACCTCAAAACTAGGGTTTTTTCAGTATTTTCTGTAATTTCAAAACTTTCATCGTCAACCCTTCATGCTACCTCAAACTTGTGTAACTTCAGATATATCAATGAGTACCTACAATAAACCTTACACAATAATAGATATTTAATGTGCTCAATAGGTGCTAATAGGAGAGCCTTGCTCTCTTATTTATACTTCCATGTAGCTTCCTCAAGGGGTTACCTTCTAACCAACTTAACCCAACTTCCTTCTTTTAGGACCCACTTCTAAACACTTGTCCACTTCTTACTCACTTTGCTACAAATAGTAAATTCTCCACTTCTAGTTGCAACTAATTTATTTTTAATTATTTTCTTATTGCAACAACTTAATCCATGTTTAACTCCTAGTTTTACTCACTTGACTAGTCAACTTCTTCTAGGAGCTTCTAGAATAATTTTGACTTCTTTGACCTTTTAGATAACTCATGAGGGTTCTCCAACTTCACAAATCCATAACTCTCTAACCATGAGGAGTTATGTGGCGTTCCACATATCACTAGAAATGACATGACATGTACTATCCATATAGAATAGTCTTACCTGCCAATATATTAAACTTTATACCATTATACATCAATCAAATTGAAGTCTCTTAACCATACTGTTGGGGCTACCAAAATTTGCTACCAGACTTGCTTCAAGGGTTGACATCAATGACAACCAACCCAATTAATCAACAACATGTGTTATGAGAGAGGTATATTTGTATGATGAAATGGTGTTTTTTCAAGTCAATCATTCAATATTGGTGGGAGAATAAGTTTGAAGATTTTGTTGTGCAAGAATTAGGGTTGACCGCATGGAATTTTCAGTGGTGTAGCGACATGGTTATGTATGGGGACCCTCATAGAGATGACTATGAAAATTTTCCAGGTCAAGTTCATAGCAAGTTTGTATAATGGTTGAAGCAACTTGAAGAAGTGCCAGAATATGACAATAGATAAAACAAAGTAGTAGACTAGAATGTTCAAAACTCGGTTTCACTTCATGAAGTAGATCACCAGCTCACCTATGCAATGGATTTTTAGGTGAAGAATATAGTAGAGGGCTACATGCTAGAGTTTTTTGTAGAGGCTCGCCAATCCTTTTCAAAGCAGAAGTAGAGTTTGAAAATGGGGCACATAGGAAACTAATATGAGAAATCGTCTTTGAACCAAAAAAAACTTGGTTAAGGAGAACATGCTACCATTTGAACCTATTAACAAGGCCGACTGGACACCCCACACAACAGGGGGGGTGGAATGGTGTTAGTGACAGTAAAAGGTTAGGATATTAGGTGCAATGGGATGAGCAAACAATAGTGCAAGGGTTGAATGAGTTCTAAAGAGGGTGGTAATCACAAATTAATGGTGTTTTAATAAGATGAATGTAGTGAAGAAGAGGAATGCATAGCTACAAAAGGAGATCAATGATGAAGGAAGTGGTGAAAGGAGGTTGCAAGAGGTAAAACATTTGAAGAGGTAGGGAGAGTTGGCCAACTCATGGTTGAAGGAGAGAGGTATGATGTTAGAAGGTAGTCTAATGAGAGAGAATACAAGGAAATGAGGGTTGTCAAGATCTAAAGGACCAACCTGCATAGGAGTATAAATGGATGCAGGAGTCAAGACCAATGAAGAAGATCTTCCCTTGGGGTGAGTAGTGTTTTAGTCAAAGTTAGAATAAATGGAGAATACTAGTATAGAAGGTGAGGTGTAATCCACAAATGCACTTGTCAATGTTTTTTTATTGTTTAAAGAAGAGGAAACCCTGTAAACAAAAGAAGTATTGCATATTGTTAGTGGATCCAACCCAACCCCAACCACACTCTAGGGGTTGCTAAAAAATAAGGTGCTACTGGTCAATTATTTTTATTTAAATTTATTTTCAATAATAATTAATCAATATTAGGAGGTAGTAGTCAACATAGTGAGAGTAGTGGAAACTAGTCATGAGTTAATCTTGGATGTAGTATTCCATTTTAGTTGAATAATTAGAGCTTAGTTACACAACCAAGATCTAGAGGGTTTCCTTCTAATAGCATGGTGGGAACACAAGGTGTGTCTCCTTTAAGGTTTCCCAAGTTCTTCAAGAAAGGTGAAGAGGACACTGGACAGTATTGGTTTCTTTGTGAAGCCATGTGGAGAGCCAAAGGCACCACTAATGCAAATAAGTTAGTATAATTTCATAGAGCATTACAATGGTACATGAAATTTATATACTATCTACAAGGTGAAGTAGCTCCAACCCCGACTGGAGTTAAAGAATAGTTTGTAACAAAGTTCCAACAATCGAATTTTGAACATTAAACTATTGAAAAATGAAAAGAGCTCATACATGTGGTAGGGGAAATAGCATGGGAGTATGCCTAGAGATTTAGGGATCATATGGGTAGGTTAACGTTTTGAATCCATGACAAAAAGCACAAAGAATGGTACATTGGTGGATTGTTTCCATTGACCAATTCCCTTGATGAAACAAAATATTGGTACTCCTAGGGAAGCATTAGAATAGGACATGATAATTGAGTGGACATCAAGGTATCCTAGTAATATTAGGTTTGTGCCAATTGGAGTAGCTCCAAAGTTGTTCTAGGTTCAAACACTAATTGCAACTCCTATTGAACAAATCCAAGATCTTATCAGAGCCAATATTGGAAGGGAATAGTTATGGTGTATTAATTGTAAAATAGAAGGTCATCATGCAAATGAATTCCCTTTGAGTTAAGGGGGAGTTGCATAAAATCCTCTTGTTGGTCCTTTTCCAGGAAGATCTAAGGTGGAGTTGCACACATGTCTACAATAGCGCCCTTTTAGCATGCAACACCATTCCAAAATGCAACAACATTTCAAAAGTGTAATTAGGGGAATACTGTGAGATCTATTGCACATGTCGACATCCTCCACAACACTTTCCTATATTACAAAAGTATTATTTATTCCCTAATACTATTTATTGTGAAGTCTATGGTGCTAGTACACACAAAAAAAGTATTGATATTTGTATTCTCTAGTTGAAAGGATGTAAAGGACTTCTTTCAAAGTGGTGGATAATTCATAACCACAAGGTGGAAAAGGTAGAGTCGTGGAGGAGGTTACATAGAAGGTACGACTAGCAGATGAACTAGACCAATTAGATGCTACAATTGTGATGAGGTGGGTCATTTTTCTCATGATTTCCTTCTTCCCCAATGACCTTGGTGTAACCATTGCAAGAATAATGGTCATGCTAAACCCGTGGGTCACATTCCAGGATCTACAGAACAAGGTCTAAGTTCCAAAAGGATGTTAGTTGTTAAAGATCAAGGTAATTTAATTGCACTTATATACAAATGGTTTCATTTTTTTTCTAACATTCTTGATGATGAATATTTAACAAGGAAATTATGCATCTCTCTTAAACATCTGGTAGGAGGTGAAGAAGAATATTATGCTCTTGTTTTAGCCGGTCTACCGAAAAGACACTCCCATAGAGTAAAAAGGAGGAAGAAAAGAACAAGGAGAGAATTCCACTTAGATGCCAAGCTAGATCGCTATGACATTAAAGATGTCATGTTGGATATGAGGTTGAATGTAAATATTCTTCTAAAGAAGTATTGGGAGGAAATGATGAAGCCTAAGGTAGTTTATTCTCTAATACAATTGTGCAGGGTACACCGGTATTGAATTTTTTCTATTTGTAGATTGGAGGATGTGAAGGTAGACTTGGCAAGTGTGAAAATAGATATAGATTTTGATTTTAGTGGAATCATGGATGAGAAGGATCCCTATCATGCTTTGTTGGGCATAGACTATGCATTTGTTAGAAAAGTTTTTGTTGATTTGAAGAAGGAAACCATGATGTTTGAAGTAGACAGTACCATAATAATGAAGCCATTAGAGTTGTATCAAGGGCCATGGTATACTGAACCTATTGATGATGCTTTTGAAGACAATGTGTTGGACCAAATCTACAACCTCGCTACAGATAGGCATGAGGAAATTATAATAATCCTAATGTTGATGGATCAATGAGCTGGAGGGGTATTAATTCTTTTGATAATGACTCTAAAGAATCAATATATTCTTGGTAGGATTGCAACCTTTAGTTGTTTAGTAGATGGTGTTCCTCAATCAAAGTTATTCATTGGATTAGTTTTTAGAATAGTTTCAAGATCCTCCTATTTATGATGGGAGAGAAAATGTGCAATACTTTTTAGGTGTCATGGAATATAATTTTGTTCAAGAATAGCAGGTTATGGCCTTGGGTGTTGTAATACAAGCTATAGGTGCTCATTGATGGGATACACATAAAGAAGAACTCCCTGCATGGGATGTAGTTTAGATAACCGTGATGCACCAGTTTGTCCCTCCTCCTAAGTTTGAATACTAGGACCTGTCTTTGACTAAGGGAAAACAAATCAAGTTTGTGGACTAGTATGAAGGTAAAATAGACCCTATCATCCACATTTAGAACTATTCATAGAAGTGGGAAAGGGAAGGTTTCCATGTTGAATATTGGGTACATAAGTTTCTACATACTTTAGGGCCAATCACTAAGGCTTGGTATTTTTATCAAGACTCTTGGAGATACACTAAGGATTGAATTGTGGTTCAAAAAAATTGTGTGTTGATTTTTCTTATAAGGGAGAATCTCCTGAGGTCACTGTAGAACTATTGACTATCAAGCAACTCCTATTCTCTAAGCAGTCGTGACCTTATTTTTCCATTGAGATATGTTTGCAACATTGTAAAATCATTCATCTCAAGGAATTAGAATAGTAGTTGGATAAATTCCTTAGTTGTAGCAAGATAGTACAAGATGATGGGGAAGAAGGTGATCTAGAAGAATTATAACACTATTCCTTCTAGAGTCTGAAGGTTGACGAGAGATAAAAGGTAAGCATGGGAAGGCTATGGAGAAATATTATAAAAAACCTTTGAAGTTGTGTAAAATTAACATAGAGACTAAAGGATGGCCCAAGATAGATTCAATTGGAGATTATTGGGATGAATGGACTATGACATCGTTACGATATTGTTGAAGAAATATGAGGACTTGCTTCCCTAAAATTGTATAGATATAAATGAAGATAGAGTTGTGTCCAAATGCAAAGCCAATAAAACATCACACTTATCATCTGGATATGTGAGTTAAAGAGAAGGTGAAATGAGGGTGAGATCGGAAGAGCGTCGTGTAGGGAAAGAGTGTATGTGTCCAAATGCAAAGCCAATAAAACATCACACTTATCATCTGGATATGTGAGTTAAAGAGAAGGTGAAATGAGGGATTGATTGAATGCTTGTTGTAGGCCTAATATTCCGTATGGATTAATCAAATTGGACAAGTCCCATAATGATTCAAATAAATAAGGATGTTGAAGACATAAGGGTTTGTGTTGATTTCATGAACCTCAAATTTGCATGTGTTCATGATCCATTCCTAACTCCCTTTGGCGATGAATTCCTTGATCAAGTTACAAGAAAGGAATCATATCCCTTTACAAGGTTATCAGCGAGTCATAATTACAAAATATGATAGGAAGAAGACTACCTTCACCATTGAGTGGGGTTCATTCACTTATAATGTAGTGACCTTCGGGTTGATAAATGTTCCTACTATTGTTTCCCATATTACAATAACAACCTTCCAGGATTACATCCATAAGGTTTTGCAGGTCTATTTGGATGATTGGATGGTGTGCTTATCACTCTGAGTCTTGGAACATAATTACCACAAATGACTATCTCACTAGATGGGTGGAGGTTGAACCTACTGAAGATTGTTCCACTAATACTGTAGCATGTTTCATTTTTTAGCATATCATCACCAGGTTTGGTTTTCCTAGAAGTTTGACAAGTGATCAAGGATACCACTTTCTGAGTTCTACTATTGAAAATCTCACTCGAGACTCTTTGATTCATCATCACAAAAGCAACTTATATCATACATAGGCTAAAGGGATAGTTGAATCCTTCAATAAGGTTTTGGGCATGGGTTGACAAACGTCTACTCAACAAATAGAGATGATTGGGATTAGAGAATTCAATAGTAATGTGTGCTTACAGGATGATCATTAAGAGATTGCATAAGTAGACCACGTTTTAGCTGGTGTATGGGAGAGAAGTTGTAATACCTATAGACTTTGTGGTGCCTAATTTATTCACTGTGCAAGCCACTCACATGAAAAAAGAGGAATAAGTTGCGAAACAAATTTTTGATTTGATGCAATAAGAGGAGTCTAGATTCCTGGTTATTTTTTTCACTAGTCAGTGGAGAAAGCAAGACAAGAAGCCTAGCATTATCACAACATCAATAGTAATTCATTTACTAAGGGTGATTTGGTTGTCTTGTGTGATAGTAAGTATCTAAAACATCCAAGCATATTGTAAATGCATTGGTTGGGACCATATATATTTCCAGAGATTCAAGAGTCTTGTGCAGTTTGCTTGACTCAAATTGATGGTATTCTTTGGCTAGGATGGGTGAATGGTGCTTGCCTAAAGTGTTATACCCCAACCACTTGATTTATTAATTTTGAACCACTCTTGTAAAAAGGAATTCAATTAATATTAGGTTAATTTTGGTTTTGGTCTAGATTTGGTCTTCCTTGCTTCATTCCATGTTGTGCTAATTACTTTATTTATTTTCTGCATTTTGAGTCTAGTGTGGTGTCAAGTCCTCCCCAACCATTTGGGTTTTGTTGGTGAGGGTTGTGGTCAATGGGTGGGGGGTAATTGTTAGTCATTTTAGTTTTGTTGACTTCGAGACACATCCTTATGGTCAAGGAGGGTCAATAGTTAGTTCAACACATCAACATAAGTCCACTATGGAAGATGCTTTCATGGTTTGCTCTTGTATTATTGCATTTACAAACCATTGGTGGTAAAATTTGAAATGGTGAGTTTAGTTGTATTTTCATGTTGTCAATTTAGTTCGGTCTAATAAGGTGGGTTGTGTTTGATTTTGGTTGAGGTAAAAAAGTTAAAGTGATGGCCAAACAACAACAAGAAGCCTGAAGGAATTGATAAGATGGGTTTTATATAATTCCAATTGAGTCTTAAATGTTTGTCAAGTAACATTTTGTGAAATAGTTGGCACATGATATTTTCACATGAGTAACGAAGTATTTCCACTAATGGGCAGTAAATGTAGTTGGATTTATTTATTTCCACACTTAATCACTTCTTTTTTTTCATTATTGTGATGCATGGCTCATGTTCAAGTTGGAGCCTTGTGATTTAACTATAGTAACCATAGACAATCACATTGTCTGGTAGGTTTGGTCGTTAATTATCCAAGTTTATCAAAGAAGAACACAATTTGAGATTGTCATGATGGGTAAATTTTTAGGTCTTAAGTCCAAGGATGTTAGAAGTAAAGAAGTGTTGGATGATGAAGTTGTTGATACATATGTGGGAATTCTTGGTAGTCTTCGTGGGACAATTGAGTAGATGCATGTTATGAATCATGATTTTATAGATGGAGATTTGTTTCCATATTTGTAGCCATCTATCTACATGGACCAAGTTCTATTAGAGGATGGGAACATTGCAAATGTGTGGAAATATTCCTTTTAGATACTATGTGACTCCTCTCTCATGACCCTATTGGATCTTCCCACCATTGGTAACACAGGAGAAGTCACATGTTGTACAACGTTTCTGATTAATAGGGTGAACCCGAATACATTGTGGCTTGACAGTACCTACTGTGTCCACATTTAGGACATCCACACACTCACATGTTTATCCATGCAAGGACAAGATGTCTTGATAGCTTTCTAGGGTGACAATAAGTATGGAAAGAGAGTTGGCGAGCCTAATTTTTATGAGAAACATGACACTAGGAGGGGTGTTCATAGAGTGATCATTGGTTTGATTAGGAATGAATAGGTTTGTCTTGCATCTCAGCTTATGAATTGTCGCATTATGTGGAAATCATCTAAAGGTGAGTGTTCTCTCAACACTTTTTTTTTGTTGATTTTTCTGCCCAAGGGGTTCAATACAAGGTGTAAGTTCTTGATGAATGAGTTGATTGTTGGTTGTGTGGAGGCTCATGATTATGTGGGTCTATTCATTTTTTGTTACTTGTTGGTTTTTTTCACCATGTTTATGTGGCAACCACCACAAGATCAATCACTTTAGTCTACTTGGGGTTGGATGATCATTGCTACTAAATATGAGCCTTGGAGGGTGCACAAGGACTCTCAAAATGTTGCGTTCAATGTTGTTGTTATTTCCAGGTGATATGATAGAATGATCTTAGCCACCAATGTTGCATTTTGGGTGCCTAAGTATTTGATTGATGCCCATGGGGGTAAATTTTGGTTTGGTATAGACAAGGACAACACTTATGTTCACCCCCATAGAGTTAATAAGGATAAATTCATAGTATCAACCTTGACCTTTTATATCATTGAATACACATTAAATAGGGAAGTTTTCTTATCGCCAACGGTTCGCAAGTCATATCCAAACATTGGGATTACTTATATCTTGCTTGAAGTTTTCAAACAACCTTGACCTCATGCAAAGGACAAGTGGGTTGTTCAACAAGTGGAGGTCCATAAGAAAAGGAAAGGGTTTATGTTGTGGTTTGATTTAGAGTTGCAGATTACCATAGTGGAATATATGGAGGGAATATATAGGTTGCATGGGATCCCAAAGGTCACATTGCCTCCAATGTTGGGGAGCCAAATTCTAGATGATGCTACATTTTCTAATTGAGATTTTAAGCAATGCTTAAGTGTTATACATAAATTTTTGTAGGGTGGCAACTTTGTGAAGAAACCAAGGATCATTAATCCCCTTCAAAAGGAAGTCCCTTTGATCCCCCCACAACCCCCTATACCTATGTCTTCGAAAATTACCAATGCATCCATAATTATTATTGGTTCCTTGAGGATCTACTCATTTCTAGGGGTTGGCTAATTTTTCTAGAAAGAATTAGTTACCTTTAGTTGAAAAAAATCTAAATGCTTTTGAGGAGTTTGATGACAAGCAAACTACCACCATCCCAATGGTTAATATTGATAATGATGCCCAAGAGATTATTACACATATTATATGTGTGCTGGTACAACATGAGATGAATCATACTAAGGGTTCATCCCCCTCTCAAGAGAAGACATGACCAATAGGGTAATGCAAGTGATACAGCCTAGTCTGATCCACATCAAATGACTCTTGAACATATTGAAGGGTTGTAGAGTGGTGATGGAATGATTTGTTCTAGTGGTGATGATGATCTCGAGCAACATTTGTATATTTGGGTTAGTGCTTGGGTGATGAATCATAGGAGGAAGATGTTATGATGGAAAAAATAGAAGGTGAAGGGATAGGGGGTAGTTTCTCCTCCAAGAGAGATTACACCTATTACCACTCCTCCGCTATGATCCCCTTTCAAGCAATTGTTAGCTATGTCATGACTTCAATAGTGGAAACAAAATCCAATTCATTGTTAAACTATGTTGCAGATTCATCAAGAGCACATTGATGTGACTCCATTCTTAATAGAAGTTACACAAGAGAGAATCCTTCAGAATTTCAAACTATAGTAGGAACATTAGGATGCCAAATCTTAGACACCCTCATGATTGGAGCAATCAATTGCTAGTGGATTACCATTGAACTAGTGCCCTTGAAGTTAGATAGTCTATGCAAGCCACCGATATGTAGTGGTTGTCTACTCTTGATTTTTTGTGAGTGGCCCATTGGACCATAGAGGAAATAATACAAATGGTTATGAGAGTAGAATAGGGAAATGGAAATCTTCAATAAGTGAATCCACAATTGCACACTCAACTTATAGAGGTGAATTTGGATAGAGACCTATAGCTACAAACTTGGCATTAAGTAGAGAATGAATTGGAGATGGTTCAAGTTTGTTTGTAGAACTTGTAGTAGAATCAAAGTAATTGGATTTGGAGTTCTTATATTTTATCCTTGTTTTCCCACTTCTGGAGGATATTGATACAATATGTTCATCGTGGAAGAAACTATGTTAACAAACTCTTTCTTTGTAGGCTAAGTTGGATGCTACACATTCAACTGATAATCAATAGTTGCAGGAACTTATGGCCAAGGTATCTCCACTTGTTGAAGAAGGAAAAATTGTACATGAATAGTTGTGGAGATCCACTCACAAAATTTAGGTCATCTACACTATAATTCAATATTGGATGGGGTTTCTTTAGAGGCATGCAATTCCCATTGAGGATTTGAGGGAGAGGATGCAACAAATGAACAATGAGATAAGTGTGCTTACTAATCCATTAGAGTAGCGAGTGAAATGTAAAGAAATCCATGTTGTGGATGATAAACTTGCAAAGTTACATGATGCAACCTTGGTTGCTATGAATGCTCTCACAGAATTTTGACTAGCTACCAAAGATGCTTATTTAGAGTTGCAACAAATGAAATCTTTTGCAGATATAGAGTGGTAGGAAATTGTGCAAATGAAACCAGTAGAACCAGATAGTGAGAAATCCCAAGATTTAATTATTGGTGCACCAATTGCGTCAATGGGAAAATGGAGGAAGGATATTGCTACCTTCAGATAGTTTTGGGCATGCGCTCTCACCTTGGTACTAGAGTTACTGATCCAAAATGGATCCAGGAAGGCCTAAAAGGAAAAGTTCTCAGAATTAGACGAAACCAATGCCATTGCGTCAGCCTCGTCATGTCGATTCCAACCATATATTTTTTTCCAAAAATGGACACCGTATGTGAAAGTTATCGTGTTCTAATCAATTTCCCAAACAAGCATAAAAGTCAACTGGTCAAAGTCAAAAGGTCGAACTGTACGTCAGCATGATGTCATGATGACGTTAGCATGGACATGTGGCAGCA
>CBVK0100036739.1:846-11320 GCA_900067695.1 Picea abies | reverse complement strand
TATATATATATATATATATATATATATTCGATGATAATTTAGATAAATAATTTATGTGGCATTGACATGGCATGCAATGCATGTAAAACAATTTCGTGATTTTTAACGTATAGTGTTGAGAGAAGTAAAATGCATTTACATGTAAGATGAAAGAGATGTGTTATATGTGTATATTAAATTAATAAAAAAATATACATTCTAATATTTATGATTATAAAATGAATTAACATAATAAAATAAAAAAACATTTTTTCATTTTAAATATGGATCTTTAAAATATTTAATTTTTTAATCTCTCAATATTTAATAAATTAAATTAAATTAAATTTTTGCTAGTTTATAGAAATAATACTTTGAATATATGAAAAAACACTATTTTTATAGTTGTGAAAAAATGTGTTATTTATATCATTAATTTTATACTTTATAATATAAATTTGTTTAATAGTTAAAAATATGTGTTTCCTCTTATAAGATTATAAGTTTAAAATCAAGGGGGTAAAGTATATACATCTCATTGTTCTTAGATTTTTGTGGTGAGGATTTTGAAAGAGATCTTCTGGATTGTCCATAGTTAAAGTCAATGTAATCGACATTTCGAATCCCGATATGGATTCATCTAGAGGATTTATTATCAAATATAGGACCTGCAAATATTCCTAATAAATACACGATGCATGACATATTGGAACCAACTTTGTTGGATAAAATGAAAACTTTAAAACCTTTAAAAAGAAACCCTAGAAAGAAACCTTGTCCGCTAGGATGAAAACCTAGAAAGAAAACCTACAGATAATAATAATATATAGACTATATTACAATGTAAATGTATAATAAAACTTAGAAATCTATTAATTAATTAAGTAACCATATGCTAATCAATTGTAACTACAATAGTGTATTAAATAATATAGGATAGTAGGGGAGGCAGGTACGGGAGGGGTTTTGTTCAGCCCTAGAGGACAAAGATTGCTAAATTACTCGTGGAATCTAGGTATAACCAACAATAATTTAGCAGAGGCCTATGCAATTTTCAAAGGAGCTCAACTAGCGCAAGAACGACAAATCAACCAGTTGATCATTCTAGGGGACTCCGAGAATATAATTAGGTACTTCATAAAAAATACAACCTCAAAGAATTCAAATCTAAAAAGACTCATAGAAAGAACCAGAGATGCACTCTCTTCCATGCTCCCTTACTTCTACCATATTCAGCGCACAAATAATGGGAGCGTGGATGAGTCGGCTAATAGAGCCATAGGAAGAAGCCCAGGTCACATGGAAGTCATGGGAAGGTTCATTTTTCTAGCTCCCCCCTAATGCTTCAGCCCACTCGGGTCCACGCTCCACCTGACAGCCTCCTCCATGTGACTTTCCAACGCAAAGGAATTTCAGGACAGTTGATCGACAAGATAAGGGGAACTATGTACTTGATCACCCTCTAGATCGTGGGAGATAATACGTTGCAGCTCGCGAAATTGGATCTACTGGGATGCAAGATATTTATACCCTGTGGGAACCTGTGGCTGATGTCATTCCCAACTTGCACAAGCTCCACCTCCCTCACCTCCTCTTTAATGTCATGTGACTTAATGGCCTTTGAAGGGATTGAATCCATGCTCTGCAGCATGCAGATGCTAACAGAGACTATTGCCTCCCCTTTTGAGCATCACTCCATCCCTCCTGCACAATCAAGGTATGCATCCATAAGGGGAATTCAGGATGGGCAGAGCCCAATTCATTATCTTTACCACCATAGGAAGATTTTGGGAATGAACTATCTAGGGAAGGGATTTTAAACAAAAAGGAAAGCCAGAACTCAGAGAGAAACCTCAACAAATGTGGTGAAGAAGAAAAGGAAGAGGTAAGTAACAAGGCACCTGCGCTCAATAGTGTTACTGGATTGTCCAGAGGCTATAAAAGAGAACACTACAAAGGTGAAATTTCTTGTGGAAACAAAGAAAGGATCCAAACTGATCTTGGTCGTCTCACTATCAATTCAGCTAGGGGAGAAGCAGCCACTGGCAGCACAGTAAAAGGAACTTCCAGAGGCTAGAAAAACAAACAAAACACATATCCAGGCAGCCACAATGACAATGCAGACACAAGATACATCGACAATCTCAGGAAGGACTCAACAACAATATTAATTGCTAAAATGGCCCAACGTCCAAGACAAGAAGGGCAGGAGGAAGAGTTGTTGGAAGACAACTTCTCCACCACCCAACAATTGGCCATGCGGTTGGACTCTCACAACTCCACTTTACAGAGAAAAGCCAGAGTGAGGAGTGTGGGAGTAGGGACGAACTAGTACTTCTAGACCTGAACGTTTCCCTAGAACCACCGCTAGAAGAAGAATGAGGCCTCGAGGAAAAGAGTCAGTAAACAATGCAGTCAGAATTTCAAAATTTTGTAAAAATGGCGAACTTTTATTAATTTTTGGGTGATATTTATGTCTATATCAACCTGATAAGTTAGACTACATCAATAGATTATGTGGATATCTCCTTGTAGCAAGCTTACATGAATTTTTGTAGTTGGTTCCCTTACCAACACCCCTTTTTGTACTTTACGGCTTTGGTCGTGCCCTTTTATATATATAAAAAAATTCAGTTTTTGTAAAAAAAATAAATAATATAAGATAGTGTATCCTAAAGGATAGTATCATAGTATTAACATTAATCATATTAATGTACTAATCTTAAAAAGTGTATTCTATTAAATAAAATAATTGATCAAACTATCAATTATTAATAGTTAGTATTATAAACTATAATATATAATAAATAGGACCTAAAGTATTGTTTGAAGTAGGGTTTAATTATATGATTTTAGTGTAATGATAATATAAATGATCAAATTTCAATTAATAATAGTTAGTATATTAATCTATACAATATAAATAAACTATTGTTAAAGATAGGGTTTTAGTGTAATGATAATATAAATGATCAAACTTTTGATTAATACTTAGTATATTAAAGTTTTGATTATTAATAGTTAGTATATTAAACTATAATAAATAAAGAAGAGGACCTAAAGTATGGTTTAAACTAGGGTTTATTTATATGATCATAATGTTTAAGTGTAATGTTAATTAAATTATTAAGCTTGTATATACTATGTTACATAAAGTGTATTAATTAATGTAGAAATAAACTAAAATATATATTAATTAATGTAGAAATAAACTAAAATATATAGTAGTTCATATACTATAATATATATTAGGGTACTTAAAGAATTATTTTTTATTTAAACTAGGGATTTTATATAATGCTATAAGTCATTTAAAAAGGAAAGGATCTAGGGAAGAGGAAAGCGTCAAACATGATCGCTCAAAACTAATCTTTTATGGCCACTAAGTTGGTTGATCAAGGGGAGATAAATGTTGCTTACCTCTATGCCATCATCTTTGTTCATATTGTTAGGGTGCTTGATTATTTCGAGGGCCTCTATAAAGCATCTTTTGTAGTAGTGGTCTTCTTTTGCAAGGATTTTGGTATCTTCAAGGAATACATGACTCTTGGTTTTAAAAGAGTGTTATGCCAAGGCAAAGTTGTGAATACATTCATTATTAATGTTTGCTTCATGTTTATTTATCCTTACTTGAAACGGTCATCCGATCTCTCAAATGTGGCATTTTCCACAAGAACAAGAGATCTTTTACATTTATTTTTCTTGATGATGGTCAGTAGGTTCTTTTATAGACCACATTCTTGTAATGACCCTCTGTTATGCCTAAGAAGAAGCGAAGCATAAAAGATAATTTTTTTAAAGCATTAGGAATTTGTGTCAACAAATAATTCAACAACGCATAATCAATGACATAATAATTAAAGGAATTACAAGCATCTCATCGTCATAATCAAGTAATGTTGCAACCAAAACATCAACATATTTAGTAACAACATATAATTAACACATCATCATAATTGAATAATGACACAAAAATTGAAAGCATCATGAATGGTGATGCAATATCAACTCATCAAGATCAACTCATCACGATCAACTGGAATCGTCGATACTTTTAATCACTCAACTCATCACATAAAGATAATCATCAGATAACATAAGGATAACACGAGATAACATAAGGATCATCAGGATACATAAGAATGGCATAGGGATACTACCTGCCCAACCTACCCTGCAAGGTTAGGACCTCCAGGACACATAAGCAACGCTCAATCCCAGGATCCAATTTATTTTAACCATTTAAGGTCTTAGGGCCGGCGACTATTCTGAGGAACAAGGAGGTGTCTACATCCCACTAACACAATCAAGTCCAAACCGGCTAGCTAAATCAACAACATCTACGATAATCAATTTCATCAATCAATCAATCATAATCATCATTTAATCATGGCGCAAGGGTAATCATCATCTTTAACAACCATACATCAACATTAAATATTAGTTGCGTGCGAGAGTAAACAAACCTTAGAACAATCACATGTCAACTTAATTAATGGCGCAAGAAAAACTAGTTACTAAATCAGTCATAAATCAACATAAGTTAAGGCACAATAAATCCAATTACTAAATCATTACGCATCAACATGATTCCATGGTGCAATAAATCCAATTTGTGATCAATCATATACTAACATTAATTCAAGCGCGTGATTAATCCACTGACTTAATCATTCATCAATCATGAAATATTCATTGTGCAAGAGTAAATTATCAATTTATTTCATGGCGCGACAAGATCTATGTACTCAACCAATCATACATCAATTTAATGGACGCAAGGGTAAATTATTTACACATCGCATTATACATCAACGTTATTCATGACGTGGAATTCATCGACATTTATATTGTGGTGCACGAATGATTTATTTACTTAAGTAATCACCCCTCTACATTATTCAAGGCGTGCAAGCAATCTAATTGTTAAATTGATTACACATCAACATTAATCAAGGCGTTCATGTAATCTAATCACATCCAAACATTCACTACATCTCTAGTAGTCCAATTCCAATTTCATGCGCAAAATAAGTATCAATTCCAATTTCATGCGCAAAAGTAATTATGTTTTTCAATGAGGCTTACAATTTACATTGTAAAGTCCCTAGCTTAGGTGCTATTAATCTACAGTAGTCCTTCAACAATTTAATTCACACTTTAAGTAAATTTGATACATCACCTATAATGCTTGCGTGAATATAATTCTTTCATTCATTTATAGACTGGACCCAAAATAAATCAAGCATTCAATAGAGCCTTTTATTGACAGGTCCTAGATATCTAAAGTGCTCATTAAAATTAACATTGAAATATAAAATGACACTTAACAATGAATATTAAATTTCAAGACTTTTAGACATCATAAGGAAAAGGATACATATAAAACTATGTGATCAAATTGAAACAAGATATATGCCTTCGAATATTACTAACTAAAATAAAATGAAACTAAAGGACACTCCAATGCAAGGCATCTTCTAATGCCGAAAAATTATAGGAATAAGAAAACGGAAGGGACATTAATAACTCAGAGCCATGAAGGAAAACACATAGTTAGTAAATTCCCCAACAACGCAGGGATAATGAGGAAAGTTCTAGGAAAAAATAGTGAGCAAAAACGCGAAGATAATGATGGTAAAAACTCATGTTGGTTTCCCCCACAAGCTAGCACATTTTACACATAAAAAATGCAAAGATGAAGTGATGGTAAAAACACATGCTGGGTTCCCCCACAAGCTAGAACGTTTTACACATAAACAAAAATAGAGACAATGAAGGTAAAAAAGACTGCTAGTTTCCCCCACAGGCTGAGCATAATTTACACATAAAAAAATACAGAGAAAAATGAAGTAAGAGGCTAAGCAACAGTGTGAAGGAAAATCACACACAACCCAACGGAGAGAACTTGGTTAATGGATTTCTGGGAAGACAATTAATTGCAGAGGCGGTGTCCTCCAAAAAAAATGCTGAGTCAAAAAAGGTAGAATTGCTGCATGATGTGAGATATATTCGATGAGTAATTGAAGAAGATTCGCTGAGAAAAGAAAGGGTAAAATAGATGAGGTAAATCATTGAGATATAATTCCAAAAACAATTTGCAGGGAAAGCTTCCAACACAAAGATTTTGAAGGGAAGTATCGTCGGGAATACACCTATAAAAATTCCACAGACTAGATTCGTCAACTCGGAAAATTTAAGAGGGAGGAGCTAGGTGATTTAAAAATGTAGAGAACAAGGGTTCGTTGGGAAAGTGACTACCAAAAAATCAAGGAAGAATATCAAGGAAACCTCAATACAGAAATCAATAAAGTAGAGATTACCCCCCAAAAAATGTATATGCAAGAAACACTTAAAACTTTGTGACTTCAAATAAAAATACAATAAACTTAATACATTGCATTTACTAATCCAGTGAGGAATACCGTAACCAAAAGAGATGAAGTCAAATACGTTCTTACATGCTTGTGATCCTTCCATCTCCTAGCTTACTAACCATGAATACTTCACCCATGTTATTGCCCTGTAAATTTTCCAGAGGTTGTTAGAAGGCAGAAAGAATTTAATAGAGGTAAACTTATCCAACCACTTCGAAACTGGGATCTATCCCTTCCAGTTTCAGAGAGGGATCTCTCTGTAAGATTTATCTTTGTTTAAATTTCAGATTTTAGGCTAGTTAAAAGAATAGACAGTGACACTTGTTTTTTATAAAGATCGTTGAAATATAAATCACGCATCCATTGGGCTATGGTGTCTGTATTTATACACTCGAGATCAAAGAACAATTTTTTGGAAAGATATTCTCACAGGGTAGGATTTTGAAAACTATTGGATTCTTTATGAATAAAATGATGGGTTAGTAGAAAAAATGAGATAAACAATAAGAGTAAAGAAGCATTCAAGAATTTCTTTATTGTATTGTTAGAAGAAAAACAGTAAAATCCTTTAGAAGTTGTAACAGAGTGTATGAAATAAGTTCCGCAATTTGACTCCTTCTAAATGATCAGACAAGAAAATACATGTGATCACGAAGACAAAAGAAAAAACCATTAACAATGAGAAGAAACACATCACCAATAGTAAACACGCATGCATCCTGTGAAAAACTCTCTTTTATTACTGGTAGATCCCTTGATAAAGATTACAACGCTTCATCTTGCTTGGGCGTCAAATCAAACCTCAATACTTAGAAGCTTGAAGTATTTATAATCAAAATTACAATGACCCTGTCATAACTGATCAGGACGTGGAAAAACTAAAATCTAGCTAACTAAATAACAGAATACAAGAATATAACAACTGCTAATGATGTGTCGAAATTTCATGATGATTTTCTGGGACGGTCGTTGGTGAGTCATTCACACGACTTTCAATGTTTCACATGATGACTCAGATGATACACATCATCTATCATTCAATTAAGTTGCACATCTCCTCCCACCTTTGTTGACTGGGTGTGGTGATTTTGAACATTCTTCGGTAGATCTCATCCACTTCTATATACTTGGAAAATGTCGGCTTGATAGTAAAAATATACTTGATCTCGTGCTGCATGCTGAGGTCTTGCTGCAAAGTATCTAAGAATGCCTTTCCTGTAATACTGCCATGTATTCCCGAGAACTTGGAACTTTCCTTCGCCACCATGGAAATCTTCTGCTTGTAGTCAGATAAGGTCATTAGCTTATCGATCAAAACTAGCCAACCGGGAAAACCTTTCTTCTGCAAAGCATCAATTTTGCTGAAAAAATTCTAAACTCCGACGTCCATGTTCTAGACTTTCTCCTCTAGTTTCAGCATCAACCCCCTTTTGGTCAGAATTCTCTTGACTTCGAGGATGGTTTTGGTCATGTCTTCTATTTTCAGATCTTCTAGCTCTTCTCTGGTCTTTGAATTCAGAAATCGAATGATTTCATTTTCTTTAGTAGGCATATCCCCCAACTCTCTTTTTATCTTATCAATGGACTGTCTTCTCCTCAGCACTAGTTCATTTTGTTCAAACATGATTTGCACCATAGGCCAAATCTCATTTATGGATCCGAAGATATCCATCCAAATCTTCTCCTTAGCTTTAGTAAGTGTTTTTCCCGCCATTGTTTGCTTTTTCATCTGCTGTAGTTCCCATTTGAGTTTTTCTATTGTTTCCTTTTCGACGTGGAAACTCGTCTGGTACAAATTCTTGAGCTCTTGAAGACTCTCAGCCTCCCTTTTCAGTCTACTAATTTATGTTTCCTGTAATTTCATTTCCTCCATGGACTTTGATAGTTCTACTGTCTTTTCCAGAGCTGAAAGTGGAGCGTCTAACGGAATTTCTACTGTGGAGGTTGTTGCTACGATTGTGGTACTGACTCCCGCAAGCGGAACCGCACTCAATGGAATTACTTCCATGGGTGTTGATTGTTCTTTATCTTTTACCAGTCATTCCAGTTTTGCTTCCATTTCATTTAATTGTGTGTTATGTTCCATGATTAGCTTGAGCATTTCATCCGTTTCCCCCTCTACCTTGGCTATCTCCTTTTCCTGTGAGTCTTCTGTAGGTGGAAGTTTCAAGTGTTTTCTCAGGGATGCTATGTCCGCATTTTTCTTCTTGACCATATCCTCTGTTGCTTTTACATTGGAGGGATCGTATCCAATCTTGAGCATCGACTCTTCCAAAGATTTAATTCTGTTGTCTTTTGAAAAAGATGATATCTTCTCCAACTTCAATTGTGTCTGAACATTGTTCAGAGAAACCTACAATTTAGTGGCAGTAGTAGAAGCTTTTGCCAAGGTGTAGAATACCATTTCTCCAGTTTGTCAATGTAGATCCATCTGATCAGCTAGGTGTACATCTTTGGTGTTGAATTCAAAAGTTTCTCATTTGTAATCAGTGATAGCCTTAGGATCGAGCACTTGTGCCTAGAGAAAGGTCATCTGCATCCTGCCTTTCTCTGTATCAAATGTAGACAAAAGTCGATGATGTGTCGTGGACGTTTGCTTCAGAAACTAAGAATATGTGTTGCTTTTCAATATTTGATTCTTCTTCTTGATCATATCATATTTCTCAAAGACACCCAATTTCGCACCTCCTTAACTTTGTTGATTTACCATTGAAGTGTTAATTTGCTTCTGAGATGAAGAAGTAGACATGATCTGCTGATCGCTTGATATAAGAGGTGTCTGAGCACCTTTCAAAGTTGTGATGCACTGTGTTTCCTTTTCACCAGTCGTTTCAGTCATATGATAGGATTTTGGTCTTTTGGTGTGCATCTGAAACTCTTTAGCCAAGACTTCGGAAATAGAAGGAGAAACATCCTTTCTGGATATTTTCTCTTTAGGTATCTGGTGTGTGTTTGAGAGATAATGATTTGAGGAGACTGTTGTTCTACCTCTTCCAGTGTACTCGCCTCCCACTCCGTTTGATTTGAAACCTTCTCTATATCTGGCTTGGGTGCATGAATATACATGATATTCTTGTTCTTCACTCTCATCTCTGTGATGATTCCCCACGGATCGTAGTGCCACAGGAAACTTGTGTCAAACTTCATTTCCCTCAAAATTTTATCTGCCTCTTCCACGGCAGCTCAACTATTGCAGACAAAGGATCCTATTTTCCCCTTGATCCTTAGCTGTTGTGTATGTCATCATAATTTATCATTTGTCTTATATATTCAAGGGAAAATATCCTCACCGGCAGATACTTGGGTAGCTTATATGGATCCAGCTCGCACCAGTATACTCTGATTTCTGTATAGTTCTGATACAGGTACCAATCTCCCATTTTTGTGAGGTCCGAGAGGTGCAAAATTATCTGGATATCCTCATTTATCCTTGGCTCAGGCCTCCCACTGAGAATGCTCACCACGGGATGGTAGAACTGCTCGATAAACTATTTGAAGATGAATTCTGTAGAATTGCTTCTGAGCAGTGAGGTCCAAGATGTTACTACCTGGGGTTTGTCGTCCTTGTCCATTTTCTGCATCAGGAAGGGGAACTTCTTTGTCTGAAAGAAGATGAACATGTAGGATAGTATATAGGAATACCGGAACATGCCCTATGTGGTGAATTTTGAAAGTTGATCATGGATTTTCTCTGCTAGGAAAGTGTTGTAGTCGAACTGGATGGTAGCCTTTTCCTCGGCTGAGAAAATGGATAGGAAACCCAATATAGGTTCGTCTATCCACTCGTCTGAAAAATAGCCAAGTAGAGAACAGAGTGATGAAATTACTTGGTTTCCTCTTTCTGAGAGCAGGGAAGAAGGCTATCGGGGATTTGTCTTGGGGAGCTGAGCATCCTGCGGGAGGAAAAGCTCAAAAATTTGGGCCCTTTGGGGAAAAGATAGATTCAGATACAACTCTGTTAGAATTTCAAGGTTGAAAGGGGATGAGGAATCGACTCTAGGTATCTATAGCATCTGATCAATGGCATCTGGCACGATAGAGAAAAGAGTTTCTCTGGACAAAGAAACCATGGTTCTCTGGTCAGGGAGGTAATGAGCTTGACATTTTAGAGAAAATTC